>LPNX010533672.1:33340-38340 GCA_001517045.1 Pseudotsuga menziesii | reverse complement strand
TCATCATCATTATCATCACCATCATAGTCATCATCATCCTCATAATCATCGTCGTCATAGTCATACTATTTGTTATAGAAGTTTAAGATATTTCAGTCCAAGTTTGATATGCATTTGATATTTAATAATTTTAATATTTGATAAGCATAAATAAATGTAAATTGCATATTCAGTGAGCACTAAATCACATATGCGATATATCCCATATGCACTAAATCGCATATGCGATATATCGCATATGTGTTTTGGAGATCATGTAAAAAACCTGCCCATTAATTAAAAAGCATTGTATCAATATCGCATATGTGATATATCGTATATGCGATAAATCGGAGGTGCGTTATATCGCATATGCGATATGTGTTAAATAAAAAATGTTGGGTTGTGTGCTATGAGCCAGGTTTACTGTAGAAAAAGACATAATTCATCTGAAATCACGCAAAGAGAACTGTTCAATGTGCAATTTAATCATTACTTACATAATTCCATAGTTTTGTACAGGTTTGGGTGGATTTCAATGGCGAATGTACGTAATAGAGGTCGAAAGTCAGCGAGGAAAGTGCTTACACCAAAAGAAGCTGAAAATAAAAAAGAAAAAAATAGGGAAGATTCAAGAAATCGTCGGCATTCATTACATGAGCAAATAGTTCCCATTCCCCCTCAACAGATACCTGACATAGAGGCCGAGGAAGATAATGAAACATTAAAGGAAGCTGGTTATATGGAAGTTGATATTATTGATCCATTAGTAAATGGACAATCTTGTGAAAAGTTCAATAATTATGTTACTCCCAATGCAAATGTGACTCAGCAACAACCATGGTCGGTGGTTCAATCTCCTAATCGAAGTTGTCATCCTGTAGTGGATGTAAACGTCACTCCAACATTTCAAACAGAAATAAATTTTGCATCAAATGAAAGAGAACTCCTAAACGCATACAAGTGGATGAGAGAGAATTGATTGCATAGAAGGTAAGGTGGCTAAATGCACTATCCTTCGTAACTGTTCTCAAATAATGAAACAATATTTTGATAACAAATCCGAAGTCGGTAAATGCCAATTGTTTTTAGCTTTGCTTAAATCTAGAAATATGGCAACTGTTAGAAGAAATTTAGGAATAAGAACAATGAAGAATATCGAAACAAGTAATCACATTGTTAAATCTCCTGCTCCTGCATTCACATCAATTGGTAAAAAAATCATTCACAAGACTGTAATGTGGCTCATCGTGTATTGGCTAAATCAATTGTATGCATATCCACAAGGCAACGCCGTTTACTTAAATGCACATCACAAATTGTGCCTTTACATCCAAAGGCACTTAAAAAATATTCAGTAAGAAGAGACAACCTTGATGTATAGGGACAAATGGAAACATTATGGGAATTTAGTGGTAGGTTGCCCCACAAAGACATGAAGTTAGTTGAAGCAGTGAAGGGCCTAGTGCACACATTTTGGCATGATAACACTAGGCCTTGTTCTAACATGAAGGATGTGTTAAAACATTGTAGAGGTTCTAGAAACAATGAACCTCATGTTAAACATTATCTTGACATGACACAAAATCAACTGTTCGAGATGTTTAAAGTTTCCCACATAGAGCTAAGGCTCGAGCAAAGATCTTTTGAAAAATGCAAGCCTTAGTATGTTAGAATCAATACCATCTGGAACACTTGCTGTTGTAGATACCACATAGAGTTTGACCTATATTAACATACACTTGCACATATACGTTGTTTTTGCATCCTAACGATGTGCAGGAATGCTCAAGTACAATACCACCAATGTCATCCAGAGATTTCATCCATAGCATAATGTGTCCGAGCCAAGATGGGCAGACACATTAGTTAAAACAATGTGTAGACGGTTCTTGCAACAATTGTGGTGGGCTATCATTATGGTTTGATTGCATCCATGAAAGTGAAGATCAAGCATTCGGGAATGCATTTGTTGAGAAGCAGAACTATCAGTATGAGACATATCAGCTACATGGTGGGAAAGAAAGCATGAAGATTAAATTGGTGACTTCAGAGATAAATTCTTGAATATCGACATATTAATATTCATGTACACATTTTTTTATGTGGTTTATTAACACTGTTTATTTTTTTACACCAGGTGAGAGTATGTGATTTTATTCCAGAGTTCATGGACAGATCTCACAGTACATTCAACATGTTGATATGGCACGGTGGCAAGATGAGCAATTCAGAATATGCCGGGACCATCTTCCCTCTCGGAACAATACTATCAATGGTTGAATTTGCGAAAAATTACACCCTAGAACCACAAAACGAAATACAAAGTCAATACCAACTAGGCTTTCATGAACACCAATTTGCATGATATCACTAGGGTTGAAAAATAATGAGATGGAACTAGGGTTTAGTGATCTCTTTACAAGTTATGAGACGGAACTAGAAACACATGGACATGTACAAATTGGAAACCAACTAGGATTTCATGAACACCAATTTGCATGCTATCACTAGGGTTGACAAGCTATGATATGGAACTAGAGTTTGGTGATATCTTTACAAGTTATGAGATGAAACTAGAAACACATGGACATATACAAATTGGAAACCAACTAGGCTTTCATGAACACTAATTTGCATGCTATCACTAGGGTTGACAAGGTATGAGATGGAACTAGGGTTTAGTAGGCAATTTACAAGTTAAGAGAGGGAACTAGAAGTTGGAAACCAACTAGGGTTGACAAATAATGAGATGGAACTAGAAACACATGGATGTATGTACATATTGAAAACCAACTAGGGTTTGTAGGGTATGATGTTAGTATTGTAGGGTAAGGTATGGTATATTAAAATGGTATGGTATGTTAGTATGGTATGATGTTAGTTTGTTATGGTATGGTATGTTATTGTATGTTAGTATGGTATGATGTTAGTATCATAGGGTATTGTAGGGTATGCTAGTGTATGTTAGTATGGTATGATGCTAGTATCGTAGGGTATGATATGGTATATTACACATCCATGCATGAATTAGTGTTATGATGTTAGTGTATGTAATTTAGTTATTGTATGCTATGGTTATGATGTTAAAAAGTTGAGGACAGCCATAATGTTAAAAAGTTGATGAGTCATAGATTCTTCCTTTAAGTATTGGAAATTCATAAGCTAGCACACATGTGAAACACACATATCATTATATCACATGGGTGAACCACACATATCATGTTCCAAGACCAAGTCAACCATATATGTATAAATTTAAACCTTGCTTTATATTATATATGTATAGAAATAATGTTACAAAAATTGGCATGCCACATGGCCATAATACAAAATAGTGGATCAAAAAGTACATCTATGTGTATATGAACAAAAATTTACATCTATGTATCTCCCCTATACATGTATTCTAGTTATCCCCCCTTTTGTTGCCACTGCCAATGTATTCGGAGCAGTCTAGCTTTCTTTTCCAACTACTCACTGGTGATCCCCATCGATAAACAAGAGGGATAGGTCGCATCAGTGGAGACTACGGAAAAACAAAATTTTGTAAGTTATTTTACCAACCTATAAAAATTCTATGTACATTTGTTCAAATTCCAAAACCAAAATAACATTTTTACTTACTGTACGTGAGTAAGTAATGGTGGGTCGTGGTGCCTCACTAATAGCGACCCTGATTGGGTGCCCTTCAAGCACAACTTGCTCACTATCAAGCTGCATTAAAAATATATATATGCCAATGTCAACAAATATACATGTACATTGGGGGGGAAGAGGTGGGTCACCTATTTGGGTCTCTTCAAGAACCAAATCAGAGAAAGTGATACACAAACGTACAAAGAAAGTGATATATAAACATACCTGCTAGCTTGTCAGAGGTGGGTCACCAGTTTGGTGCTCTTCAAGAATCGTTGCCTCACTAGAAGCCTGCATAAAGTAACATATATGTCAATTTCAAATAATAAAAAGAATCAGAGACATATATACTACATGGATGGAAAATGATGTTTCCAAAGAAATCGAAACATACCTGTCCTTGGCTGGGGGGAAGAGGTGGATCAACAACAACCTCGCTTTGGTGCTCTTCAAGCACCACTATCTCAATAGATTCCTACATAAAGTAACATATGTCAAATTGAGACATAAACCTACAAAAAAGTACAAAGAAAAAGCACCAAATCAGGGAAAGCCATACATAAACGTACAAAGAAAGAGAAACATACATGTACCTAGTTGGGGGGAAGAGGTGGGTCGACAACAACCTCGCTTTGGTGCTCTTCAAGAACCACTGTCTCAATATATTCATGCATAAAGTAACATATTTTAAATCGATACATAAACCTACAAAAATGTACAAAGAGAAAGCACCAAATTAAGGAAATCCATACATAAACTTTCAAAGAAATCGATACATAAAATTACCTGGTCAGAGGTGGGTCGACAACAACCTCGCTTTGGTGATCTTCAAGCACCACTGTCTCAATAGATTCCTACATAAAGCAATAGAGATGTCAATGCCAGATAATACAAAGAAAAAGAGACATATCAATGGGGGCAACAAGGAAAACGATACTTGCATGTACAAAAAGAAATATAAGCAAGAGTTGAAATGTATAAATATACCTAAGGGACATGACGAGGTGTGAAAACAGTGGATCGATTAACTATAAACAAGAGAAAAGGACTTCTACTTGTACTATTGAAGAAGCTTTCTTTTTGGACATATTCATCAAACTCACGTTCCTACGTACAAAAGGATAAATATACAATTAGACAATTTCAAAAGATTAAAAAAGTACATGTTGAATCATTAGAATCACAATTAAAATAAGGCAATACATAAACATACCTGCTCCCTCGTCATAGGTGAGTCATCAATCTAGTGCTCTTCAAGCACCAGTGCCTCAATAGAAGCCTGCATAAAATAACATATGTCAAATTTAGATAATAAAAAGAATCATAGACATATATACTACATGGACGAAAAATGATGTTTTCAAAGAAAGCGAAACATACAT
>LPNX010533672.1:0-28925 GCA_001517045.1 Pseudotsuga menziesii | reverse complement strand
TACAGCTCCATATTCAGTCTCCATTGTTGATAATTTGCATGATCAATTGTTAATTGCTGTGAGTGAAATTAATCTACTGCAGGCCTGAATTTCTACAGTACCTAGCGGGGGGGAATAGGTGGGTCAACAACAACCTTTCTTTGGTTCTCTTCAATCACCAATGGCTCAATGGATGCCTGCATAACGTAAAATATGTCAATGTAAGATAATAGAAAGAAAATGATACATATACATGATGAATGAAAAATGTTTTTTCCAAAGAAAGTGAAACATAATTAAAATAATAATTAAAATAATATTTAAAATAATACCTGTGTCTAGGAATCTACCTCTGCATGAGAGGGACTAGGCTAAGATTTAATGTACTCATCCTGATCACCTTGCATAAAACATCTTGTATCAAAACTAGGATGTATTGAATGTTACAATCTCTACTATAAATATGTAAATAAAGTTGACAAATTAACAAGTATAGTTCTTACCACTAATGGTGAAGAACGAAATGCATATGCAATATTGATAGTCGCATCAATGTTCTCAACATTGATCAGTGAACTATGTGACTCTGGTGTGCCATGGGACACCAGTTGTATATTTGTTCACATAATTTGTTAGATAATTAAATAGAAATAAAGTGCGAAACAATTGAAAATTGTGATATGAAACAAAATATAATGTGAAAATAATGAATTTTACTTACAAATTGAAGTAATCCATCGTCCTAGAAGTCTGAAGCAGGGCCATAGCATATGCCTCCACATGATGTGCTAGGGTGTGGAGTAACAAGACACTCTGAATGATCTGCATCTCCTGTGTGATCTGTAGATGGGATGGCCTTAGAAGTGCCAACCCCTTAGCCTACATTGTGTTGGACATCAATACCATGCTGAAGCAATGTATCTTCCAAGTCAAATAAGGCCTCCTGTGTATCCTCAATCATAGGACCCATAGGAGGATTAAGACGAGGGGGTTTTGGTGTGCATCAAGGGCATGGCACACAGTAAGGATCTATCCTAGCCCCTTCCCTATATTGGGGCATCCCACGACCAACACCCTCGAAGCCTAAGATATCAAAATATTTAACATGTTTCCCTAGGATGAATTCTGCATACAACTTCCTAAGGAAATAAAATGCGATGTCCCTATTCCCATGAGGGTCTTGATCGAAGACCATATACCAACGATCCATCCAATTGGCCTTTATATTTGGTTCCATGCACTAGTCTATGGAAATGTGTGCTTGACTGGTGGGTGGAACCAATCTAGTGCTAGGGTCTCAGAATAATGAAAATAATTGGTCTTTTGTAATCTTTAGGTCTTTGATGTCTTTATAACTCAATCCATCGGATTAGTATTGCCTCTTGGATTCTCTGTATGAGCTAATGTTGTACATAGCTCATTGGGAATTAGAAATTTTGTTTGTTATTGTGTCCAATGCATCGGCTAAAGACTGTCTCAAATGATCCCCCCCTCTAATAGATGAGTTAAGGTGCCTCAATGACACCAAATGTGCCAGAATCTGTGAGTTTCGATCTTCTCCCCCCTCCGGGTTTGGGTATGGGTTCATGTTTTGATTAGGTTATAGGTTATTAGTGGGTTTTTTTTCCACATTATCTTGCTCATTTCTATTATCTATTAAGATTTAAACAAAAAAATACAAATTGTTTTAATTTATCATTATTTTATTTAATTCAATTTTTTTTATTAAATTTGTTTTAAACAATTATAAAAACTACAAAATTTGCTTCAGAATGGTCCTGCACTCACATCTGATCATGTAGGAACTAATCCTATAGTCACATCAGAATGGCCCTCAGTCCCAGACTGAGCTTTCTTGGTAACTAACCAGGTGCCTCCATTCCAAGAATGGATTTCAAAGCTTATATCTGATTATGTAGGAACCAATCCTACAGTCACATTAGAATGGCTTAGCACTCATATCTAACATGGAAGGAACCAATCCTCTCATCATGACAGAATGGCTTAGCCCTTACATCTAACCATGGAAGGAACCAATCCTCTCACCATGTCAGAATGGCTCATGGACTCATCACTTCCCTTTGGAGGGAACCTCGATCTAGAGAACACCAAGCTTCTCCCTGAAGTACTCAAACTTAACTCTAGCCAATGGCTTTTTCAACACATCAGCTATATGTTCATCTATTGCAACATATTGGAGCTTCATTGCTCCCCTCTACACCATATCCCTGATATAGTGATACTTGATCTCGATATGTTTCGACTTGTCATGGAACACTGGGTTCTCTGATAACTTCACAGAACTCTGGTTGTCACAATATATACAAGTTGCATCCAACTAGAGATCAAATAAATTATATAGTAGCTTCCTCATCCATACTGCCTCACAACTAGATGAACAAGATGCGACATACTATGCTTCAGCTGTACTCAGTGCCACACAAGATTGCTTCCTTCTAAACCAAGAGATTGCACTTGATCCCATACTGAAGCAACACCCTAAAGTGCTCTTCCTATTGATGGAACTGCCTACCCAATATGAATCAACATAACTCTCCAGGTTAATATTCTAATTTGCCTCATAATTGAGCCCATAACCAAATGTACCTCTCAGGTATCTCAGAATATGCTTTGCAGCAATCAAGTGAACATGTCTCGAATCTGTCAGGAACTAGTTCAAGGTGTTCATAGCAAAGAAAATATATGGTCTCGTGTTCATCAGGTACATCAAGGACCCAATCATATGATGATACATCATAGCATCAACCGCTTCTGATGAAGCATCACTTAATAGCTTCAGGCTCGATGCCATAGTTGTGGTCATGGCCTTGCAGTCCATCATCCCGAACCTCTTCAGGATCTCTACTGCATACTTCCCTTTCCTAAGGGAGATTCCATCCACATTCTGCCACATTCTGTCAGAGAACCCATGCCTAGAAATTAGTGCATCATACCCAATTCCTTCATTTTGAACTCGAAAGCAAGCTTCCTCTTTGTATCAGCAATCAACCCATCCATACCTGTTACAAACAAATCATCTACATATAGTACGAGCATCACTGGGTTTCCATATTCAACCTTGTAGTAAAGGTTGGAATCTGCTTTACTTTTGGTAAATCCCAAACTAGATAGAAAGCCATCAATTCTGTCGTACCATGTCCTGGGTGCCTATTTCAAAACATACAGGGCTTTCTTCAATCTAAAACTCTGCAACTCCCTATCATGTGTGTCAAAGCCAAGTGGATGCTCTACATGCACTTCCTCTTCCACTACACCATTCAAGAAAGTAGTCTTGACATCCATTTGGTGTATCTTCCATTTCATCACCACAGTTAGAGCAAGTACTGATCTGATGGAAGTGTATCTGGATATAGGTTCAAAGGTTTCTTCATAATCTATTCCTTCTTTCTGTGAGAAGCCACGCACCATAAATTTTGATTTATATTTCTCTATGATGCCATATGCACCATGCTTGATCTTGTAGACCCATTTGGAAGTTACAACTGACTTCCCTTTTGGTCTTGGGACAACATCCCAAACATCATTCTTCATGATAGATGGATACTCTTCGATCATAGCATCCTTCCATTCTTTCCATTCTATCGCTTATTCATAGTTGGAAGGTTGTTTATTGATAAAGTCACACAATAAAGCTACATACCCGAAGCAGGACGTGGTCCTCTTTCTTTCTCTGTGATTCTCTTCTGGAGCCCCATATATTTTCGTACCTTGGATAGCTTCTTGTACCCAAGGAGGTTTCCTCTTGTGAGGATTCTTCTCCCGAGGTGGATCTACAGGTTCTTGAGGTTCTTCAAATTCTCAATATTCTTCTTGAGTTTCTTCGTTCATGGTTGTGTCATGAATTCTGGGTGCTTCTGATTCTTCAGGATCTTGAGCTGTTCTCTTTCTGGATTTGTTGTAAGCTGAGTCTTCATCAAATATTACATCCCTGCTAATGTCAATATTCTTGAATCCTGGGAAGTATTCTATAAGCCTTAGATCTTTCAAAGTATTCCACAAATATACCCTTCTTTCCTGAAGGATCTAACTTTGTCCTCTTTTCTTATGGAATGTGTATGTATATTGGATAGCCAAATATTCTAAGATGGCTGACTTCTGGCTTCTTGCCAAAAAATACTTCTCCAGGTGTCTTGTTCTTGAGTAGTCTGTGTGGAGTATGGTTCTGTACATACACCGCTGTTCTGGCAGCTTCTGCCCATAGATGCATGGGAAGATATTGATCATGAAGCATTACTCTTGTAACTTCCATGATACTTCTATTCTTCCTTTTTGCAACCCCATTCTGTTGTGGATTATATGGATTGGATAACTCCCTCTTAATCCTTGAATCTTTCCATAACTCTTTGAATTCATTTGATGTGATTTCCTCGCCATTATCTGATCGAAAGGTCTTGATCTTCTTTTCTATGTGGTTATCTATCAAGGATTTGAATTCCTTCAACTTGCTGAAAATTTCATCTTTGTTCTTCATAAAGTATATCCATGTCTTCCTAGAATAATCATCAATAAAAGAAACATAGTATACATACCTACTTAGAGAACTTGATGACATTGGACCACATACATTGGAGTCAATGATTTCCAAAATTCCTTTTGCTTTGCTTTCACTACTTGGAAATTTCTTATTTGTGTTCTTTCCTTTTGCACATCCTTTGTAGACTCCTTCATGTTTTGCTTGAATTTATGGAAGACCTTCAACAGCTTTGCTTGCAAGTGGTAGTGCTTTGTAGTGCACATGTACAAGCCTTCTATGCCAAAGTTCATTTGGCTCTACTGTGTCATGGACCAAAGCTTGTTCTGGATGTCCCTTCAATTTGTATAATCCTCCCACTTATTCTCCAATTACTATTGCATCGTCAACAGTATTTCCTCTTGGCCACATGAGGACTTGGCCATCTACAAATGAAACCCTCATGCCTTTTGCATCTAGTGATGATATGGAGAGAAGATTATTCTTTAGTCCTGGTACAAACAAGACATCCTTCATTTTCATAGACTTTCCAGAGTCTAGCTTGTAGGAGGATTCACCACTACCTTTTATGGGACATTGGTAGTCATCCCCAAGTTTCCCCTTATGGGGTGAATTATGTTCGGATAGTTTCTAAAAATATTCATTGAATCTTGTCATGTGTTTGGAAGCCCCACTGTCAATAAGACAATATTTGCTTCCATGAGTGACAATTCCCATGAGAGCAGAGATCATAACATATTCTTCATCACTTGAAGAGTCTTCACTTTCTTGTTTTACTTTCTTCCTGGGAGGATCATCATCCTATGCAGTGTGAGTATGATGTCTTATTTTGGAGTTCTTCTTCTTCTTGGATCCACTCTTGTTCATGGGACAACTTCTAGCAAAGTGTCCTCTTTCATCACAAGTATAACATCTGAGTTTGGATGGATCCCTTCTTACAAAATTAATTTTCTGATGAGAATGCTTACCTTGGTGATGGTGATTTTCCCTTTTACCTTTATTGGAGTGTACTATGAGAGCTTGTTCTTCACGTCCCATATTTTCTTCTCGAGCTAATAATCGAGCTTCTTCTTGTGAACATTCTTCCCATAGTCTACTGAACTTGATTAGCTTCTTCCTAGCACAGATTCCTTGGGTGAAAGAATACCATGACCTAGGGAGACCATTCAAGGTTGTCATCACAATTTCTACATTCTCTACTTCTTCATCTATTGCTTCAAGTTGTTCTTTGATTTGGGAGACCCTTGTGAAGTATGACTGGATGGTCTCCTCATTATAAATCTTTACATTCTTCAACTAGTTCCTTAGAGTCATATTCTGGTTTATGTTCTTCCCTTCAAATAGTTTGGTTAGGGAATCAAACATAGCTTTAGGTGTCTTGAGGGAGGACACCTATCATATGAGGTGATCCTTTATTGAATCATAATTCATCCTCTTTTCCATAACCAACTTATTATTATGTAAGGCCTTAGCCTCATCTTCCTCTGGAACTAGAACCTCCTCATTGATGTAGGAGTCTAACTCATTTTCTTCTAGGACCAGGGAGATCCTATACTTCCAGGCTTGAAAGTTATAAGCTCCCTCAAGATTTTCATCAAGCTTGGTATGATGAGACATATTAACTAAGAACCTCAAATGGAAATACAAAATATTTAGATCTTACGAGGTCAAGATGTCAGATCTGGATTTGGAGCTGAATTTCTACAGTGCTGGTTCAGGAGCATATTAGGGTCTGACTTTCCTAAAGTTCTATCCAACCAAATTCTTTGATATTGATCTCTAAACTTTTATTTTGTGGAGGAGATCAATTCAGGCCTGGGCTCACTCAAAAATTCCACTTCTATGGAAAGCCCTAAATTTTGGCAGTAGTGTCGGGTCCAAAACTGAAAAAGCTCATAATCAAATTATGCTTGGACACAAAGATGCACCGTAGGGAGGAGAGTCATCCCAACCTTATTTTGGTGAAAATATATGGAGAGAGATCCAAAAAGTAGGAATCCCTAGTTCCCATAGCTGCAGAGTGTCTTCATCTCAGGTTAGCTATGATACCATGTTAGATTTTTAACATTAAGCTAGCATTATAGTAGGATCTTTTAACCAAGAGAATAACAAGCACAACAATCAATCATAAGAGACAATGAACTTAGTTTTTTTTCTCAGGGAAACCATAAATGGAGAAAACCCCACAACTTCCTTAGAGATAGAATCAACACCAAAAGTGAAACCCAAAATAGTAAGATGATCTCTTGACAGTAGTAGCCTCTTTCTTTCTAGCCCCAACAAATTATTCTCCCTTAGCTATGCTCTACAACTGAGTGTGAGTGAGTGTGTGATAAATAGAGATACTCACTCTCTATTTATACTAATTCCCGATTTGACAATGACGCACTAGGGCCAACTTCACTAGGTGAGTCTAAAAACCCTAGGGCCCTGGAACTACGAGGACTTTAACCATTGAAAAATAGGAGGGTTACTCACCTTGACTTGACATGAATTCTTTACATTATAGAAACTCCCGATCGGAACATCGGGGCATGACATGACTCAATTACATTACAAACACTTCCTGAAATAAACATCGGGGTAGAATAAATAAGAAATACAAGTGAATACATTCCGAAGTTACAATTGCATCAACACAAACTTTGTATGGTTTTCAGTATATTGTAATTTAATTCAGCCACTAGTTCTCCTTCCCCTGTGGGGGTATTCATATTTCCTTACTAGTTGTTGTCATCTTCCGTGTTCATGATCTGAACTGTTCTTGAATCTTGCAATTTAAAATATTTAATAACAAATAATTTCTTGTTAGTTAACGCAATTTCAACTATAATTTATTTCTGCAACGAATGTTTGGCAGCACCCATTAGGTCTCTTAGTCTTTGAATCTGGGCTCTAATATCACTTATAATGTCCCTACAATTTGTAAAAATAAATAAAAATTGTAGGATAATAAAATACTACAATTCAAAGACATTGTTTAAAACTTCTACAGAATAAAAATTGGTTGTATACTGAACCTAAGTGTCGTAAATTTTTTTCCCTCTATGTGTTTTCTTGTCTGATGATGATGTGTTTATGTGATGCTGTTATATCACTTGGACTTGTGTGTATGGTTACTCTACTTGTCTACTAGTTGCGGACATTTGTTGGCACTTACATTATGTTACAGTTTACTTTTTATTTTAAATGTCTTAAATTTGTTTATGGTTTTATTCATAGAGGTTGAATTTCCTTTGAATGTCAAGGGGTGGAGTGGCAGGGTTTTATCCCTTAATGGTCCACTTGGAAAGTTATGGATTCCTATTGCTAATGGGATTACTTAGTTCATCATGAACTAATGCAGGATCGTACTCTCTTGTGCAGGTTATTTCATCGGTGAACTCTGTCTAAGATCATGACAAATAAAAACATACTATGTCTATAACACTACATCTGCTCTACACTAATCTTGTTCAAAGATGGGTGAAAAGAGGACTAAATTCCTAGGACTAACTATACCTAATTCCTATGTTCATAAGGTTGCTAAGATATTAATTTTATGTATGTTTTTAAACTTATTATATACATTAATGCTAAGGTTTGAAACCTTAAATACTTTGTAATATATACCTTGGAAACTATATGGAAAAGGGTTTATGATTTATGGCATATTCGATATTCCATCGAAACTTGTATTAGAATGAACTTTGAGGGTTTTATGGTTTAACGTTCGTGGGTGGTGAACTAGGGAACAACATCATGAATGAAACTATGGAGTTGTGGGTTTCAATTTGATTGACAGTGGTGGATAGGTTGACAACTTGAATGATTCTTGGGAAGTGCAGGAAGAATACCTCAAGTGTGGGATAGGGTTTGTATTTGGTTCATTTGGTATTTATTTGGTTTTGTTTGGGTTGTCTCATGCTTCTGGGTTCCATGTTGCGCAACCCAACAACCTTCTTACTCTCTTGTTGGTAAGTTATGTAGTTGGTCTGCACAGTGTAATGTTATGGTTTGATTACAATTTTTGGATTGCATATTACTAATAGTGTTTATGTGAGTTTGTGAAGGTGAAAAAGCATGGTTGTGCAGTGGCTTGATGGTGGTGCCGTATTTTTCCTTCGCAACCATTATAAAGGTAAGCCTCAAAATTAGCAAGGCCCTTACTACTGTGTTTGTTGATAGAGGATTTTAGTTGTGGGTGGGGAAATGCATCGATTATATGTTTCGTTTGGTCAAGGTTTTCATAGTTTTTGTGCATCAATAGATCTGACTTGGTAGTCTTCTCCATGGCTCTACCGTATGTAAATGTTTGGTGAAAAGAGTCTGACTGTCCAAAATTGGATCGGCTCTATGTATCATTTTGCAATGATTTGTAATGGGTTTTGTTTAATTTTAATGGAAGCACTGTGTTTATCTTTATGGTGCGTTTCATTACTTACAGTTCCATTTCTTACAATGGGACCTTGGATAGCTTGACTGTGTATTTTATACAATATATGATTATGGTGGTGAGGTGTGGTAAAATCGTGGATGTATGAATTTATTAAATTGATGTGGCTAGGTTTTACCTTGTGGTCATAAGCATGAGGCCTGGATCGGCCCTTGGGGTGGATACAAAGCCTGTATTTGTATTTTTGTTTTTATAATGTGACTGTGAAATGGAAAAGAGTGTTGCTTTGTTTTGTTTAAACGGTGGGTTATGTTGAAGACTTTTCTAGCATTTTGAGAGGTGAAACCATTGATGTATAAAGCACAACGTTATGTTTTGTTAGTAGTTCATGCATGATTGAATCCTGGGCTTCTTAATGAATTAGACTTGTGGTATGTCATTTTTGGTTTTGGCATATCATAGGATTCGGTCCTAAATGTATTTCGAATTAAAATGAATAGGGTTTTTAATAGGAATTGAGCTGTGGGTGGGGAAATGCATCGATTAGATGTTTTGTTTGGTCAAGACTTTGATAGTTGTTGTGCATCCAATAGATGTGACTATGTAGTCTTCTCCATTGCTCTGTCATATGTAAATGTTTGGGAAAAAGAGTGTGACTGTCCAAAATTGGCTTAGCACTGTGTATCGTTTTGCAATGATTTGTAATGGGTGTTGTTTAATTTTAATGGAATCTCTACATTTATCTTTATGGTGTGTTTCATTACTTACAGTTCCATTGCTTACAATGGAATCATGGATATCTTGACTGTGTATTTTATGCAAGGTATTCTTATGGTGGTGTTGTATCGCAAAATCGTGTATCTATGAGTTTATTAAATTGATGTGGTTGGGTTTTACCTTGTGGTAGCAAGCATGAATCTTGGATCGTCCCTTGGCATGGATACACATCCTATATTTGTATTTATGATTTTATAATCTAACTATGAAATGGAAAAGAGCGTAGCTCTATTTTGTTTAAACTATTGGTTATGCTAAATACCTTTCACACAGTGTGAGAGAAAAAACCCTTGATGTATAAAACAAAGTATTTTGTTTTGTTAATGGTGCCTATAGGATTCGATGCTAGGATTCTTAATGAATTATACTTGTGGTCTGTCAGTTTTGGTTTGGGCATCTAACAATATTCGATCCTAGATGCATTTCTATTTAAAATGAACATAGGTGTCAGAACATGATTCTTAGTTTTGTTAATGTTAGTTTATGGTTTTGTAGATAAGTTTCAACTAGAGTGATGTGCAGGGAATGACTCTGTTTTTTATTATCTTGTATATGTAATTAGTTATTTTAATTCTTTGTCTATAGATTTAGTTATTGATATGGATGCATGTAACGACCTACATGAAAAACTTGGTGGGTTTCGATGGCTAGGCTAGGTTAAAAAATTGAAATGAAATTGTGAAATCTCATAGCGAGCCATGGACATGATTCATTGGGTTAATAATACTTAGCAGTGTTTATGTTTTTGTAGCATGGATTTATAATTTTTATTTAAAGGCTTGGATTGGTGTTACAATATGATGTTTATGGTTTATTTATTATGTGGAAACAATAGCATACTCACTGGCAATATGAAATCTTCCAGTGTCTTCAATTTATCTTGAGAGTTTGATTTTAATAGTTTTAAGAGATTCGAGCTATGGTTAGTTTGTTTCCTTTAGTTTTTATTTTATTAGTTATTTAAAATATTTTGGACATAGTTTTAATATTAAGAACTCAAAGATTGGATTTTAATGGTTTTAAGAGATTCGAGCTATGGTTAGTTTGTTTCCTTTAGTTTTTATTTTATTAGTTATTTAAAATATTTTGGACATAGTTTTAATGAATTCTCTGGTTTATTTAAAAGTTTGAGCATAATTTCAATAACTAGTTTAATTGAATAGCTAGAGGTTTAAAATATAGGATATGCATGTCTGACAGTTTTAAAACAATACTAAAAGAATATAAACTATATTTTCCTAGCTAGGTAATAATGGTTGAGTTTAATGTTTAAGCAAATAAATCAACATGTACCATAACATCTATTCCTAGGGTTTGTATAGAAATTGTTCAGGCTTCAAGGATCTGTAAACAAAAGGAAAACCTAGCTGAAACGAACATACAATATACATATTTTTATTCAAGATTATATAGATTACTTTAATAAAATCTATAAGAACTATAGAGAAGGTAAAAACCTCATACCTGCAATTTGTTGTTATTTAATGGCTAGAACCCTGCACACTCAAGTACATAGAATTAATAAGAACATAGACAATTTTGACCTCAAATATTTCAACTAAATAATTTAAGAACTACCATGTTCTACGCAACCATGACCCGAAACCATTTCTGGTTTCAATCTGGACCACCCCCCAACCCCCAAGTTGGTTCTAACATGCAAGTAGTCTAGAGATCCTAAAGGTAAGGCTTCACCTATCTATAATTTCACGTTCTGTACGAGATTTCTTTTCTTTTTGGAAAATACTCTCCCAAAATTCTGAGGAGAATAATGATCATATAGAATAGAATGAGATCTCCAAGCCTTTCTTTGGATTGGGTCTTTATTGACAATCTTTAGGAAAAATGACAGTTAAATTTCAGTTACATCAAGAATCATTTATTTTCTTGAAATAATATTTTACTTGACTTATATGTGAAATCAATATTTATATAATTTAACTTGGGAACTCTTTAACTAGTTCCTATTTTGACTATTTAAGGTATTACATATTTAATTAATTATTTTGGTAAATAATAATACATATATCACTTAGTTATTATTTATAGTTACTATTATTAATACATATGCTTGATCTTTCATTCATAACATATATAAACTACACACACACACACACACACACACACACACACACACACATCATTGTTTAACATTTTTACTTCTGGTATCATATAGCATGATCCCAAATCACATGGTACTTTCTTTAGCTTATAATCATTTCTTTTATTAAGGCCTTCATGTAGGGTTGGTCAACTAAGTTAGGAAGCTCTAAAAATCCTTACATGTTTGATTACCTCGTATATAGTGGTAGTTCTTCAATGCTTGATGAGAAACAAATATTCAAAATTTCATTTAATCAACTTAAAAATAAGTAAGATGAGGTCAATGTTTTATTAGAGTCATTTTCACTCATTATAATTAATTTTCAGTAACTTCTAGTGTTATTCAGAGCGCACACTCAACGCTAAAAACATGGAGTTACACTTAGTGCAATTTCAGAGCCTCTTGCTCAACACTAATGGTAGGAGGTACTTGTATAATAACCTAGGGATACAATGGCCAAGGATCTAATGTTCCAGAGCTTATGCTCAACATCAATTTGGAATGTTGCAGGGCTTATGCCCAACAATTCCAATTCTTATCTTTTCATGTGCTTCGGGGATTTATTCTTATCTTTCCAATTCTTATCTTTTCATGTCCAATTTCAGAGCTTATGCATACATGCTAAATAAAACTTATGTATTGGCATACAGCCAATATATCAAATAAATAATCATACTCATGTGCAGTGGGGTCTTATTCCCAATATACAATATATAAACATCAAAGCAACATTACATGCTATGGGACTTATTCCCATAAGTGTTAGGTCAAAATTCAGGATATTACACGGATGAAGCAAAGAAAGAAGGGTAAGCGATGGAAAAATTATCTGTAAAAAACACAAAGTTTGCATTATAGCCATCACCCCATCCCACATCATAAAAGTCATAGGTTCAAATCCCATTTGTAGAGGCGAGTGTAGGTGATGTTATTTTTACACAAAAGAAACGCCGAGAGAAAATGCAGGGGCAAGAGTGGGAAGAGAATCACCCGCTGAGACAAACGCACCTTATTGAGTGAAAGAAATAGTAAAAATCGCGTTGATAACCCCTCAAAATAAGGAATAGCAAAGGATTCTCTCTCATTTGTTGGGTGTGTTTAATGCTTTAAGGGTTTAGATTATGTGTCCTACAGTCATTGAATTCCAATGTCACAATATTCTTATCATATACATTTTATAGTTTGGAAACATCCCTTTCATTTTATCTAACAATTCTATAGTTGTAAGTTGGCATGATGCATACTATATATCACTACAGATAGGTGTTATTTCATCACTTTCATTTTTGTAGATATTAGACTTGGAGGAATCTCTGTCCCATTAGAAAGTTGTCCATGTTGTTGGGATGAAAGAAAAGGTAATCATGTTTATTACTAGTTGCTTACACTCATGAGATGCAAAGAACAAAGAACATAACTATCCATTTAGGATTACATTCAAAGTTTGTTTATCTTGCTTTACAATAGACTCATGTGGTTGTTAGTTTAGGGATTTCAACTATTTTCTATTCTGATTGCAAAAGAATCTAGATCAAAATTATAGTGTATACCAATATATAATATCAATATGTTATCACATTGTTATCCATATGAAGAGATGAAAGCCCCTTTTGGATTCATAGTGAGTTAGTACATCATTGTTTATGTTTGGAAGGTACAGACTTGCCACAATGATATGAAATATTGACTAGCATATATCATGAGTTGTTTCTTATATACAAAACCTTTTTCATGTCTCTAATAACTTCAGTAAAGAATTGTTATACTTCTCGAGTCAACATTAATGTACTATGGCTATAATTTTTTCAAGCCTCGTTGAACTTCACCAAAACTAGTTCAAACCTTATGCAACTTCACCATGGAATCATCATGCATTTAAAAAAACCCTTTAACCAAAAGCATCGCAAGAGAAAGAACACCTTTTACATTTCCAAAATACTCCTTCAAATTTGCAAATAAATCTACCCCAAATCAATGCTTCTAGTAGTTCGTTAATTATGTTTCAGAAATCCGTTTTCAAAATTTCTTAAGCAGTGCCAACTCAGTTATAAAGAAATCTTGAAGTATTCACTTAATAAGGTCCCAAACTGCCTTGACAAGTGTGCTAACATTTCTCTTGACCTGAGTGCCAAGATTAGGAATTACTACATGAAGCTATGCATGAATCCTTTTAAATATGCAATATCAATAGATTGAATATCTCTTCCATAAAATGTTCACACAACAACTCTAATTCGTTCGTTGAAATGCATTCCTCAAGGTTGTACTTTAATCAATCCATAAGGGTGTTTTCAAGTCTCTCCTTCGTATTTGTCCATTAATCCTAGAACACAAGTAGATATGCATTTGTACATTAGGTGAAGAAATGGTGTCGCATAATCAGTTTTTAGTGTACTTAGTCTGATCTCACATTGCTTTGAATCACAAACATTGTTTGTCATTGAAACTAGTTTATTGGAAACTTTGAACTGAAGACTAGCATTATTTAATTCTCCACTTTAATGAATGCTTCTTGACACTTCAAAATATGTAGACATGCAGTTCCTTTTTCATTTTACTTCTATTTTCTTATTTTATTTTTCTATTATTTTTAAGGAACAAAAATAAGGACATATGTCCATACAAGTAACATATAAGGAAACCCCACATGGAGAAATACTATCCATAGTATCTAGTTCGTACAATATTTTTTTTATCTACTTCTATGAAAAGAAAAGAAAAAATCAAAGCAAATGAAACCAAAACATATGTATCTTTGATTTGTGGATGATGTGTTGAGTAGTGAGTTGGATCTTTGTTATTTAGATGGAGTAAAATATGTGGTTTGGATAGAATTTCTATGTTTTCTCATCTCTTGTTTTGATCACCTTTTGATCTTCTGCAGGTATGTTGAAGCTAACTCTTTAGTTTGGGGAGGTCTATTTGAATAAGCCACTGGAAATACATTTTGTTTCAAGGTGTTTCATCCCGATAGTAATATTTCTTCACCCTTCTTAGAGATTTGATCTGAAAGTGCATACCTTGATTTCTAGCTCTTTGTTTTATTAATGAACTATTATGCATGTGTAAATTTGAATATTTTTTTCATTGATTTATGGATGCACTCACCTCATTTTGTAGCCATATTATATCCAATTTTTTGAAAAAAATGTTCTAATTTTATTTATTTCTTAACATGTTCTTAACCAACTAAAATATACACATGGATGGAAATGCAGATGGACCCAAGTGATGTTGTGGACTTTGCAATTTTTATTGGTGAAGGGAAATGTGCCCTTGGCACGGTCCAGTGTCGAAAATGTTGTACATATGTTGATATTAGTGGTGAAATTGTGGACAATGAAATTGTTTATTATCCTTTTGATTTTAACAGCCCAATTGGAATTCCTTTAAATACAAAGCAAGAGCATAAAAGGAAACCTAAAACAACAAATGTAGGCACTAATAGGAAAGTAGGAACGTTGGTTGTCGAAACATTGCAATCACAGGTAACGGAAGGAATGCCAATCTCTGAAAACATTGAAGGAAATGTGGAGTATCCTATGCATAAAAAACCAAGAGTTGATCATTTATGTGAGTTAGTGGCACAAGTTGTAGTGGTTGATCCTAATGCTTTGGCATATTGGGAACATAAAGTGAATAGTTTAACGAAAGAGTTTGTCTAAGGGGAAGCTAGCACTCAAGGTATATTCAAAAAATGGAAAACCTAATATAAATATACGTTGTGAAAATTGTGGCAATGATTATGGAACGGGGGAAGTATCCTTGGCAGCCCGAATAGTTCCTAACTTCAAAAAAAATCAGATGAAAATAGGGTTCGGTCAATGTCACAATTCAATGTTGGGAATTAATGAAATTCCTTCATGTAACACAGAAAAGTAGACAAGAATGGCTAGTGATTAACTTAAGATTGATAAATAAATCAAAGTTTATCTTTACATTATTCCAAGGATAGTGACTTAGAATGCCAATGCTTTGTAGAGCACATTTTATAGGATGAACAAAATTTTCTTCAAAAGAGATAGAGTTTCTTGCAAGCAATATACCCCATGACACAATAAAGGGAGGAGATCTCAATTATTTTAAATATTCATTTGCACTCCATTCTTTTAGACATAATTCCATTGTGTCTCTTTTCCACATATCCTATTTTTTTAGTTTCATTTAAATTTTGGACTAAACTTTCCTAGTATATTCACATTTTACAACTATATGAATGTTTGATTCATTTTCATTTTGACACAAAAACATCTGCCAATTCCTTCATTACATTTCCTATTCAAAACATCCGAGGTAGAGCCTTATGCGAGAGAATGAACGACATAAAGATATTTTATTTCACAAGCCATCTGAACTTCCAAACAACTTTCCACCACCATTTTTTACCCTGATCCGCCAAACCGTGAAAAAGATATTGTATCCTTCTATTGGAGTATAAATTACTTTGGAGGATAAATATCATACCAACATATTCGAGCTACATCCAATCCTCACATTAATACTTTTTAAGATATTTGTAAATTCATACTAGATTTTTCTGTCATTCCCAATAAACCCCATTGCCTCTGTTGATAACCACCCTTGACTCCTAAATAATGAGAATCCATGGTATATTATGTTGTTTAAAAAGAAAAAACTTGTAATGTCCCCAAAAATTGAAAAAAATTAAAAATTATAGGCTAGTAAAAACTACCCAAAAGGGATCATTAGTACTCATGCGGAAACATAGATGCTCCTTAAAATTTCGACCTCTTCGGAATCTGCCCACTGTCTTGTTAATCTCTTATCCATTCAATGACTATTAGTTCGTTTACTTCTTATGTCTTAATTCTATTATTTAAACTATCAATATATCTTATTTATTGTTGTTGGTGAATTAATGAGTTATATAGATCATTGTTTTTCTCATGCACATGTATACTTTGTCTATTTAATAAAAAATAACTTAACTTTGTTGATGGGAACAAAGTGATGGAGTGCCGGGACTCGTTCTCCCATGACGATCTGAGAGGTAAGTTTATTCTTCGTTATGCAGGATTACTTAGTTCATATGAACTAAGGAACCTTCTTTAATTACTTACAGGTTACTCTTGTGTCATCGGAAGTATTGGTTACTTGGCGCAATTCAGTTCCTAGTTATATTTCCAGTTCCGCCTTGCACTTTATTATTGCTCCATTTTTACGACTCAGGTAAGCGCTATGTTTGTTAATTTTATTTCTTAGTTAATTATCTAGACATTGTGAATTTACTTACTGTCCTTCCATTATAAATTATCTATCTCTTTGTTATTTTATTTACTTTTCTCTTATTTCCATTTTGCAGGTCTATCTTGGTTACGAGTTTGGAAACTTATGCTTGTTCTTCCTAGCGAGGGCATCATGGCATGCTACATTTGCCATGATTCCTAAATGCTACAAACCTAGACTACGACTTAAACGCATATACTACCTATATGAACTAGCATAAAGGGAATCATTGATAACACTATAAGCCTGTTGCTAAGGGAAAACATTGTAACAGTATATGATAGTGTTAAGGGATGTGCATACCATAAGGTTAGGACTATGGTATACATGCCATTTCATTAGATTTGAGCATGTGCTGAAATTTAAAAGGTGGCGAGGCCATAGTATAGAGGGTTTAACATATGACTTGGTTGATATAATGTTGATTCCATAACTATGGTTGGGGTTTATGGAGGCATTAATGGCCACCAGCTGGTGCGATTAATGCCATCGGGGTTGGTAAAAACCCTTGGAAAAGGTCTTGGAATTCGTTGTTTGTGCATTATGGTTTTGGCATTGTGGTTTAGTGTGGCCTTTGCGCATTTGGAGAAGTGAGATGACCCCATCGATTGACAGGTAAGCTTGATTGGATCTATGTAAAATGTATTGCTTCGTTTGTTTTTCTCCATGGTGTGGTCATGCTTCTCATTCCATCGTGGAATTGTTGCAGGTGTAAATGAAGGAGCTCCAAGGTTTGCACAGGGCTACGCTGTCGAGTTGGGATTTCTTCTTTACAACCATGGTAAGCCTGCTAGTAATATTCACTTTCCTCCTCTCGTTCTGGGCATTTCTGAGTTGGAATTCTTTACTTGGTTGGGGTTTCGATGGTACTTGTTGACTCTACCTTCGGGGTTTAATATGTATCTTGCTTTGGTTTTAAATGGACTCTCGTTGATAGGTTTGGCATTTTTTTGGGCCGTGGTTGCACCATTACTTGTAATGGTGCCATAGCTCAGAGCTTGCCATTTTAACATTTTAATACTTTGACTATTTGTAAAGAGGATTCGTGCGTCACTGTGTGATTACATTGCGCATTGGTTTTTAATATGAAGACTGTAATGTATTTTGGGAATGAAATTCCTACGATTTCATTCAGCGTTTATAATGGATTATAGTGTGTAAAATAATTTGGGACTATGTAATTAATTTGATGCTGCATTCTAACATGTGGACTTTACTGGATTCGATTGTGGCCTTAAATCCTGTAGAATTTACTCTGTATATTTATAAAGGTTTGGGTTATGGCCGTATGCACATCACTCTGTTTGTTTGGTTTTTATTTTGAGTGAGGAAAGATTCTAGAGATTGGGGCGTTATGCCATGAGCTGCACCATTGTAGCAAGGGAGTCGTATCCTATTGGTTTGCCACCATATGCTCTTTGTTAGCATATAAATGGAGTTTGTGTTTAAAACAGAGTATTGAACTCTTAGTTGTTATATTGGCTCAGCGTGGGTGCATGCCATGCCACAAATGGCATGTGCCTCTCCCAACGATTACGATAGATTTTAGTTGACATTTAATATGTAAATTGTTTACTTGGAAAGAGTAGGGTTGTAACATCTAGGGTTATGACAACCCATGATATTGATTTGCTTTATTAGCGTGACTGTGTGATTAGATTGGAACTCGACTGAGGCCATAGCTAGGGTATTCATGACCTCACTATTAGGGTATGCGTTGTTTGTTTATAGGATTGTGGCGTAGCTTAAAAACATAGCTTGCATATTTTAGATGTAAAGCATGGGCTGTATAATGATGCTTATGCTATTTTTATTACTGCTTATGTATAAAATGATTATGATTGTATTAATGCTATTTCCTTGAGTCTGGACATTTATAGGATTCAATGTCACAACCTCTTGTTGGGAAAATGGGTTTTAGTTGTTCAAATGTTTAATATGATACACTAGTTGTGCGTAGATTTAATTGGGACCTTTAAACACTTGAAGTATTTATAATGGATGGCTGTAATAATAGGACTGTGAATTAAACATTTGGTTTATGTAAATGGATGCGATTTTCACTATATATTTTATATAATAAGACAGAGGTTTGATCTTGGACCACAGGGATGGTCACGATGCCTTCTGTGTTTGGTTAATTATGATTATTTATATTAAATGGAATGTTATGATATTTAATTTGTTTTTAAATGATTATGTGGACCATTCCTTAGAATATATTTATTAATTTGATAGCTTATTTATTATATGAACTCTGTCCTTAGTAGATCTAGTTTAAAATATTTAAGTTCTGTTCTTTAGTTTTTGAATAAATTAAATGGTACATAATTATAACACTATTTGAATACTGATATATATGTATTTCCATATATATATATATTTAACCTGTACTTCTAAACGAATTTTGAATTTAAAACAACCCTCTGCTCACAAATGAAATTTGTCAGCAGAGTAATGCAACCTGTAGAATAAGCTAAATGGTAACAAAACCTAGATATAGTATACATAAACTAAACATGGAGATAATTATAGAATTCAACTCAAAATACAAACCCTGGTAATGTACAACCTATAATAAAATTTCTCCATCCTATGATTAGTAAATTGAAAATACAAACCCTAGCAAATTGATAACCCTAAAGCTTAACCATTAGGGTTATAAATTTCATTGCAGCCATCAGTTAACATAAACAGTAATGAAACTTTGGGAAAGAAATAAAATAGAACTTCAAGTGTTTCATACCTAAAATTGAAGCTTTGTTAATGGCTACACGTGCACACTTAAATAGCGAGCATTAACAATTCAATGCAGATATAACTTCTGTTTGATGACCAAATCACTTGGGAACTACCACGTTCCTCCCAGCCATGACCCGAAACCATTCCTGGTTCTAATCCGGATCCCTCGAGTTGGACTCCAACATGAAAGTATCTTAGAGATCATAAGGTAGGGTTTTCGAACTGGTATTCAGTTTTGAATCAGTCCTCTTTTCCTTGTAGGAGAAAGTTCTCTAGGAAAACCACTTGAGATCAAAAACATGCAGAATAATAATTCTCCAAGATAAAAATCAGAACCCGCAAGTCTTTTCTTAGCTTGAGTCTATATAGGCAGAATTTTAAGTCAAAGCGGTAGTCAAACCCTTTTTTAATTTACTCGGGTAACTTTCAATTCTTAACCTAGGAACTTTTAACTAATTCCTAGTTAGTATTTCATTAATATTTCACTATTTATTAATCCTTTAATAATAAATAATAGTTGGCGGATTTTCTCTTCTTTCTTTATTCAATTATATAATTAATCATAATTAATTCTTTATACATACTATGTATAAAATACATAGTATTAAAATGCTCGTTAGCACTTGTCTTTGGGCATCATGTGTCATGATCCCTTATAATTAATGACACTTCTTTATGAAGGTCAAGTATATAGATGGATCAGGTCTACTAGGCTAGGAAACTCTAAGCATCCTTGCATGTTGGATTTCCCTCGTATAATGTGGTAGTTCTTCAGTACTTGATGAGAATACATAAATTAAAAATTTCATTGAATCACTTTAAAAATAAGTATGATGAGATCAATATTATTCTTGAGTTGTTTTCAATCGGAGGTGATTTTAATCTTTTCAGTAACCCCTAGCACTTACCAAAGCCCATACTCAACCCTTATAATAGGGAGTTACAAATATAGTGCAATTCCATAGCTCTTTCTCAACACTAAATGCTAGGATGTACTTGTACGATACACCTAGGGATACAATGGCTAAAGATCCAATGCTCGAGTGCTTATGCTCAACACCAACATGGAATGCTCCAGAGCTTATGCCCAACATTTCCAATTATATTCTCATTTGTTCCAGAGCTTTATGCTCAACACAAATGTAAGTACTCATGTGCTTCATAGCCTCTCTCTCAACACAAAACATCTCATCAATCATGTGCTTCAGGGTCCTCTCCCAACACAACCAACATATATATACATATATATCATCAACAATTGGCTTACGCCCAATTTACAAAACAATATTCATGTTCATATGGAGTGGGGTCTTTGACCCAATATAACATAAAATATCAATATAATCATCATGATCAATAGGCTCATGCTTATAAATGGTAGGTCTAAAATTCGGGATATTACATCCCTCTTCGCTTAGTACAACACCGTCCCTGGTGTTTGAGGGACTATGAATAATATCATGAAACAAGGCGGGGTAATCCTTTCTCGTGGTGGCCTCATTCTCCCAGGTAGGCTCATCTACCTCAAAGTGCTTCCACTGCACTTTCAATTGGACTATAGTGTGCTTCCAAAGCTGTAATTATCTCTTGTCTAATATATGCAAAGTCTCAGGGGAAAATTCCCCAATAGGTTCCACCTGTAATAATGACCAATCAATGACATGCTTAGTGTCATAAACATATTTTTTTAATAAAGATACATGGAAAACATTATGAACTCTTACGTGCACAGGTAATGCTAGTTCATAATCCACTGGTCCTTTCTTGGCCAGAATTTCAAAAGGCCCACAAAATCTAGGTGCTAACTAAACACCCCTACCCAAGTTCACCGAGCTTTGTTTTGATTTCACTTTCAAGTAGACATGCTCGCCTACTTGATAGTCTTTATATTTCCTTTTCTTATTCACACAACTTTTCTAACAGTCTTATGCCTCTTTAATATTTTCCTGGACCTTGGTAACTAACTGTTCCAAGTCCAATAACAGGTCAGGCCCTAACATGAGCCAATCCACCGGACTGTCCCAAGTAACTAGGGTCCTACACTTCCGTCCATACACTACTACATTTCGATGCAAAATCTGACAGTTACTTCCGACGGCGCATGGATTTTTTCTTTTAAACCTACCAAAAATCACAAAGTTAATTTTTTTTTATAAAATTTTAGTCATAAGCGTCGCTTAAGTGACGGCTAGGCTCATAAGCGTCACTTAAGCGATGGCTAGCCTAGCAAGCGTCGCTTAAGCGATGGCGCATAAAATTTGCATCTTTCTTTCATGGAGGGCGAAATATGTTTCGAAAGGGTATATGGCACATTATTGAAGACATTCATTGGATCCAATATATATGCCACTTTAAGTTCTTTCCAATTATCTTCTAGATGCATTTGTATCTTTCTCAATTTAACAAACATGTTTCTAAAGAGCATATGACACATTATTGAACACACGCATTGGATCCACAAGTTCTTTCCAATGTGGGAGATTGTAGAGTTTGGAAGACATCTTCATGCCTTTTGGCATGTGATAAATAGGAATTTTGAAGTCATTATATTGTTGCCAATATTAGATAGGTCTCCATTGAACATATCCTTTTAGATTGATTCCATGTAATATTTTTAATCTTATTTAGCCAATCTACTAGCATCATGATTCAAGGAGGGAGTCTTACCTCGATCTATTCATTAAAATATCTCTCTGATTGAAAAAATGATGACTTGGTTGCAAACACTTCATGTGCCCTTCATACATGAGCATATTCCCATCACTGAAAAGTCATTGATTTCAAAAAAATCACACCACATGCCATAAATGACCTTTCATTTATAGGTCATGAGCAACATATTCTTTATCAATGGTTCCAAATAAATGTCCATGATGTTTTCTGAGCACATCAAGGAACAACATCAAATGTTCTTTTCTGCACAACAATCTAAGGAGGGATGTTATAATTTATTAGGAGAATGGGCCAAGTTGTAAACTATAAATAAAATTGATTCACACCCTAAAATAAAATTCCGAGTAACATTTATGAGAATTGGACTTTCTAGTCCCTATTCTGGCATTCAGGGTTAGTATCTCCAATTATTTTCCCGAGTCGATAGAGGGTTCGATCCGCAGAAATGGCGCTGAAGTTTTTGAACAAGAAAGGATGAGTGTGTTTTGTAATGTGTATTCTAATATTACAAAGATCCACTCCATCTCATCTCTCCACACAAGAAAAGACATATAAGTCGATGATTAAAAGGGTTGGTAGGCTATGGAAGGGAGCTAGTGGAAAGGCCTTTTCCAAGTGGATAGAGTGATGTTACCTAGGTTTAAACGGTTCAGGGAGTGAGAGAACACACTAGAAAATGGGAGGGATATGTGCCAGAAAGTGGGAGTGTGGGGTGCCAAAGGGGGCTAGTAGGAGGGAAGCAACAAGAAAGGGGAAAAGGATTTAGTTGGGGATGGTGTGAGTGCCATAAAGGATACACTAAGAGAGGGAAAAACATATGTATGGTGGGATAAGGGGAGAAGGATTTAGTTGGGGATGGTGTGACTACCATAAAAGATACACTAAGAGAGGGAAAAACATATGTATGGTGGGATAAGGGGAGAAGGATTTAGTTGGGGATGGTGTGACTACCATAAAAGATACACTAAGAGAGGGAAAAACATATGTATGGTGGGATAAGTCATGATAGTAATTAGATATGATGGTATGATAGTAATTATATAGGAAGGTATATAGTTGTATTTTTTCACTCTTAACAAGTGATAACTTCACTAACTCTTTTGAATTTAGATAAAAATAATTGAAAAAAAGGACTATTAAATATTCAAATAAAAAATGTATAATGGAAGATAAAAGCATAAGTTGTCAGTAATGGGATCCAATTTCAACATGGTGTTAGGTAATTTACAAAACGACAGAAACCAAACATCATACCTGATGCAAAAGCTCTAATTACATTCCACTATGAGTCAAATTGCTCAGTCTTCCTTAAGAAGTTTGGCCATTAACAACCTTTACCATTATTGACAATTATGTAGGCACTTTCATCTCCATGGCTTCGAAAACTAATCATTATACTTCCATTTCATATGCAAGGTTTGCATTTATGCATATTTGAGCATAGTCGTCTTGACCACATTGTGTTTGCATGTGACCATTAAAATTGGACTACAAACTTGTTGCTTTTTAATGAATACATTTCTTTGAGCATGGTCATATGTGGTGGTAAAAAATCATCTTCAAGGAAAGCTTAGAATCCCTCTTGGACCTACAACTAAAACACCATTGGGTAAATCCAACAAAAACTATACTAAAAACTATACTTGAAGGATGAACCAACCACCAAACTTGCATCACATTATGGCGCCAATATCTACTTCATTTCCAATAGTCTTGTTGGGGAAGGGCGAAATTCTATGTTTCCGAATTTTGATCGAATTTTTCTGCTGCGGATCGAGGTCGGCGTGTAGTTTTTGTTACAGTTTGTGAAAATTTGGTTTCCAAGATCCCGGATCGAGTATCTTCAAGGGTATTTTATTCAGGGTTGGGGGCGAATCCGAAATCGACTCAGGGCCAAATGGGTTTTCTGATGGCGGGCAGATCCATACAGATGAGTATAGCTAGCGTCCTGTTTATTGTTATTTTGTCATTTGCTAATGTCTATAATGGGTTTTATTTACTTGGAAGCTATTTGCACACATACCCTAACAGTGGAGAATTGACTGTGAAGGTGAACTCTCTGACATCAATAGAGACTGAGCTGCCCTTTAGCTATTACAGTCTACCCTACTCACATGTGGAGAGAACGTGTGGAGTCGACATGCATTGGGAAACCCTGGCATTGAATCTGTCTGAGCATTTCGATTTCATCTGCAAATTAAATCGTTCATCAACCCTTGTGGAGGATAAACTATGCGATCTGTAAGTTGAATGCCTTAATCATTGTTAACACGGATCTGTTCTTGCCATTATTTTTACCAAATCGTTGGAGGTTTTTTGGTTAATAGTGTAGAGATGAAGTATTTAATCTTGTGGTTTCCAGTAGGTAGAGGATTTGTTGGTGGAAGTCAGATGGATGCCCTTGAGCTACAGAGGGCTTCAATGATTGGTTATACAGCTGAACAGAAGTCTCAGTTAATCAGAAGTGGGACATTGGGTGTACCATTTGCTGGCAAAAGTGGTGCAGTAAGTCCATCATATTATGGGATCCCTTCTAATATGGCCCTTGTAATGCAATATCCTAGTTCACCATTGGCGAGTCCGGTAATACCAGGGTCTTCAGTAATGGCAGCAAGTCTTCCTAGAAGACCAAATGAGCGAAATTTTTTCCTTCCACTAGGGTCAAATAGGATAACATCGATGGGTGCCTATTCTGGTTGGCAGTCACAGAGGGGAAATGAAAAGTTGGATGATATGAGATGCTCTTCTATCCTTGAGGAACTGAAGAACAGTAAAACTCACAAATTTGAATTATCTGATATTGTGGGACATGTGGTTGAGTTGAGGTAAACATTTACAATATTTGAAATAATTTTATTTGTAAATCTAATATGATTTTTAACCTGTTCAAGATTTTTGCTTCATGCTAACCATGCATATCATACTATTTTTCTGTTTTGTATCAGTGCTGATCAACATGGAAGCCGGTTCATACAACAAAAGTTGGAAACAACTAGCCTTGAAGAGAAAGCATTAGTTTTCCAAGAAGTGTTGCCACAATCCTCAACACTGATGACGGATGTGTTTGGTAACTATGTTATATAGAAGGTGATAATAGAGCTGAGCAAAACCTTATGGTTTGAAGACCGCATTATGCTATTTGATCTACATTGAGTTTTATAATGCTTCAAACTACTATTGTATTGTTGATATTTTAAACTTTAAGTGGTGGATGGTACTTTTGCAAATTGCAATCTTTTGGAAGTTACATGCATTGTTTGTTGACAGTAGAGTTGAATCTTAATCTTTGAAAGCATATGTTTCTTGCAGTTTTTTGAGCACGGTATTGATCAACAGAGAAAGGAGCTTGCAAATCAACTTGTTGGTCGTGTCTTGACTTTAAGTCTTCAGATGTATGGTTGTCGTGTTGTACAGAAGTTTTGTCAATTTTTGATAATTTTTACTGTAAGCCTCAATATTGGATGCATATAAGTTTTATCAAATGCATGCTAGATTGCAAATCTCATAGAGTTGAGTTATGCATATTTATGTTTTTAAATAGTCTTGAGGATTGTGCGAATGCAATATTTTCTGTTATAATGTTTAGTTTCGGGGCTATGAGCTGTCAGGAGATCAAAATAATGGTAATGGATCCCCAAAAGCCTCAGATTTAGCCCAAAGTTTGTATGTCTTATATATCGTCTGTGGTTTTGTCTACTTTTGTCCAAATTGAGTTATAAATACAAGCAACTATCTCTTTTGGGGTGTTTCCTTTAAGTTGAGAAGCATTACAATTGAGCTAAATGCGTGAGGTACCACAAGTAGCCCATGTTCTTGGGTGAGATGGCCCATAAAGGGTGTACAGCTAATCAGAAGCTCTTTCCTTCTGCTAAGCTGCCACAACAGGGGATTAATCTTCTATCAAAATTACCCAGGAGTTGCACCTGGCCCCAACTGTGTATTCATGCCTTCAGGGGAATGAACCTTGGCTGGTGGCCTAACATGCCACAAGGTTCATAGCACCCCAATGGCAGCAACTATTTTCTTGGAGTTTATACCCTCTGTTTAATGCCCCACATTTTTAAAGGTTTTTATTTTGGTTCCCTCAGAAAACCAATAAATAAACAAGTAAAAGAAAAAAAGAACAAAATAAAAGGAAGAGCTTTGTTTTGTTTCTTTTCAAAGCCTCAAGTAACTATGTCAAAAGCTATAGTTACTTTGCTTTTTTATTGTCTGATGATCCATTTTTATTTTTTATTTCCTTAATATAATTTTGAAGTATTGAAACTTGAACCAGGCACTTGAAGTTGTTGATGTAGACCAGCAGATGCAACTGGTTTCAGAACTTGAGGGACATGTCTTGCGATGTGTCAAAGATCAGAACGGAAATCATGTGATTCAAAAATGCATCGAGTGTGTACCTACAAACCAAATAGAATTTATAATATCTGCATTTTATGGTCAAGTTGTTAACCTCTCAACACACCCCTATGGTTTCCGTGTCATACAGGTATGAGGCTCACATAGGATATGTGTTTTTCCATTGTTTCCAAGTCACTTTTGAAATGATGTATGATACTCTTTGTGGATCTGGTGATAGAGGGTTTTGGAGCACTGTACAGAGGAGTAGAAAAATAATGGCATAATGGAAGAAATTCTGCAATCTGCTTACAGCCTTGCTCAAGATCAATATGGAAACTATGTGGCACATGTATTTCCTTTTCACCTGCCTGTTAATTGTTTTAGTAGTCTCACTCATTGATATCTTAATAAACATCTGTATTATTGTCCACTGTTAGCCTATTTTTTCAGTCAATATAACCTATGCTAATATAATTCCTTGTAATTCCTTGATTTTCAGTTCTCTGTACATCTTAGTAAGGAAAAAGGCCAGGTCATCTAGACTATCCATCAATTACAGGTGATTAAATAAGATCATCATCAAAAACAGATTAACTATACCCTATTTGGTTTACCTCTTTTTAGTGTGTTTCTCTCTTTAATTAGGTATCTATCAACTTTGTTTGTTAGAAGTGCTTCAATGAGGGCTAGTCAACTTCCACCTAGGCTAGTCCAACATGGCCCTTACATCCTTATCCATTCTCTAGAGCAATCAGGCTTAGCAGCTGAGCTTTCATGGTAGTTGACACTTGACAGCACTACACGCTCCTCTGATTCTGATAAAGAGTATCCATGATCAATACAACCTTCTGTTACCAGAGCACTTTCTCTCCTTTTACACAATTAGACTCTGCTTCTTTGTCTAGGTTTTCCCTATTTGGGTTTTCCCCTTTATTTTCTTAGTTTGTTATTTTTCCATTTCAGGATATTTTTTAGGCATTTCCACACCGACATAGTAGCTTGATATACTTTTGGGTCCTATTGACCTAATTTGAAAATTTTATGCAATTAATACAGTTTCTTTCCTTTTTTTCTTACTCAATCTAAAATAAGAATTTAAAATGGACCAAAAACACAACTAAATATTTGAAATCTGATGGCTATAAAGCAAGAATCTTAACACCAATGAGAAAGGGAAAAGATGGGCTTGAAAAGAAACCATGTAGTGACGATACACATCTGCTGAGGCTACAGGTTGATTTAATGGCGAAGCAAGTGGCTTTGCAGCAGTCCCTTGTGCTGGAGATTCTACATCCATAAAAGAGTTAGATTTCCCATCTTCTACTCTCTTCACAGATTGCTTAATTGCACGAGCAATATTTAATTTAAGCTTTCATGTTTCGCTCGACTTCATAGTACTTGCTTCTGAGGCCAGCTTCTTCCTGGACATGGTAATAAAGTTAAAACACTTTAGTCTTTATACAATGCTTAAAAGTTATAACTGAGACAAAATCTAAGGCAATTACCATGATAAGGTAAACAGAAGTGTGAATAAATTACTTGCTTAATATGTTTATAATAAAAATTAAGGTAAAGTCTGGAGAAGATAATATGCCTAAACTAGAAAGCATCCATCTGTTCCTTCAGATTTACCTGGTGAGATAAGCATGAATAGCATGAGCAAAGCCAGGTTTATAGGAGAACAATAACCCACGCAGAGGCTTCCCTTCAATGTGGGATTCAATAGTATATCCATAATGAAACACATCAGTTATTTTTGCTTCAAATATCTTCTCTTTTACAGGCTTGGAAGCATGCACAGAAGGTCCACGTATGCTCAGGAAAATGCATGCTAAGTAGGGTTGAATTACTCCACCTTCTCTACACAAACCGCATTCCAGAATTTCATGCTGAATTTTCTTGCAAGTTACTGATCTGCCAAGTTGGGTACTTGCACCAAATTACCAGTTTTTACTTCCAAATGAAATAGGGATGGAAGACTTGCACAAACTTCTTGGATATTTAAGCACCCTGAATATGTAGCTTTCACTTTCTCAACAATAAAACCAGTGTAGCCTTTGCAGATTTTGAGTCTTAAGGAGTCATATCCAAAAATGGACCCTGTGGATGTCCTTATAATAAGAATGCGAGCTACAAGAACAAGAGCATCATCAGTATAAGCAAACCTCCCATCCTCTACCTTCAGAACTTGATTT
>LPNX010533655.1:14564-31121 GCA_001517045.1 Pseudotsuga menziesii | reverse complement strand
TAAACATGATCAACTCTAAGTTACTCATGCCTAGCTACATGTCATGGCTCGCATTCTTTCTTTTATATATTTATCAACTATTAGTTATATGCATCGCTATCAATTGTCCATTCATATATATATATATGATATATACTTATCTTACTCTTACGCAATCTTGAAAAAGTATAAACAATATTCTACTCCAATGCTCCATTTCGTTGCAAATTAATTATTCTTTATCTCAAAAAGACTTAAAAAAAACCTCTACAAACCAATAGTTTCAGGCTTCATGCACTTAAGTCCATCAACATGAGGGTGATCAGTCAATCCAAATTTTCACCTTTTGAAAGGCTTCTCTTATCTCTACAATGCTCTATGTCTATCACTAATAGACATACTTTATATTCTCTTTCTATCAAGAATATACAGACGTCATCTTCGAAGGACAATAATTCGAAGGAAATATTAGCGTACAAAGGATAAAATCGTCCTTTTTTATTATGTTGCCTACGTTTATAGATTTTGTGAGTGTTTCTCGCTCCCTCGATTGTGACTTTACTCATCTCAATCGTTATTAACAATACTGTCGTGCCTTTGGAACTGTTATGAAAACCCCAACCTTGGATAACTTAGAAGGTGCAGACTAGACCGTGTGGACCTTCTCTCAGTTTTTTATTTTTTTTATTATTACGTGGCTTAATATCTAAAGGTTTTATTATTCATGCCCCATTTCGATGGAATTTAATTATTCTCTTTTTCAAAAGAACTAAAAAATGCTATAAAAACTAACATTTTTGGGAATTCATGCACTTGACTCCAACATGAGTGATCAAATTTTTCATCTTTTTGTTACAATTCTAAAGTCTTTATAATAACATGAATTCCGTAAACAAGCTAAGAATCTAAGGATACATTTAGCCTCACTGGGAATTGGAGAGAATTAGCATAAGGAGAGAAGAAAAAGAATTAATGAACACACATTAATGAATGATCAATAAATGATAATTGATATATTACAACGGTAATACATCCTTATAAAGGAGATTTGAGAGAATTCATTGCTAGCTCATAAATCAGAGTTACGAGATATTATAAACCCCCATAGGTGGCTAGAGCCCTTCCCAAATCATTCAAGGACCTCACAAATTAGAAAAAGCATGAGGGAGTTGTCAAGAGTGATGCAAAAACACGCTAATCCTGGAATATGATGAGAAAGTCATGGAGGATGGGTTGGCTACAAAAGAAACTAGTTTCCTAGTTAACTATCTTTCCCTTATCCACACAAAAGATGGATAAAAGAAGAATAAGGTAGACATCGCAGGAAAGCACAGTTACTAGTTTTGGGAGTCACTAAATTGGTCAAGATCAACCGAGAATCAGAAATAAAGCATTAATAAGGTATAGATGGCATCTGTTGACTTTAAGGTGCAAGTGGATGTGAGTGGGTTTAATATATTCCAACACTTTTGAATGGATTCTCTTATCTCTACCATGCTCTATTTCTATCAATAATAGACCTACATTATATTGTCTTTCTATCAAAAAAAAATATACATACGTCATCTTCGAAGCACAAGAATATGAAGGAAATATTAGCGTAAAAAGGATAAAATTCAGTGCTACCAACTATTTGTATTTCATATATGGAAAAATCATAATGCTTCGAGATGGCATTGTTGTTGCTGGCGTCGTAATTTACTTCCTTAAGGTTAAGGTTGTCGGCATTACATGATAGTGGCTGCTTGCATACTATAATAACAATATTATTTGTTATTTCTGTTTGAGTGCATCGTTCTATTCAAGACAATTCTCGGCATTACATGATAGTGGCTGCTTGCATACTATAATAACAATATTATTTGTTATTTCTGTTTGAGTGCATCGTTCTATTCAAGACAATTCTGAATTTTTTTGGATGCATAGAATGGATGTTCCTGTGCGAGAATAGGGTGAGTGCACGAAGGTCGGAACATTTTAGATGTAATTGGATTTTTATAAAATTAATTATGTTTATTCTATAGTTTTTTTGTTTTTTCAACCATTTTATAAAACAATATGTTTTACTACTAGATGTCTATATACTATAAAAAATTAAATCCAACATCATTCTATTAAAGATCATGAAAAGTAACACTTGGCCTACTAATTTCAAGGTCTACTCAATTACACAATTTAAAAAAATAATTTTAACTACTAATTTTATTTTGAAAAAATAGTGTAGCACTACTACTATTAGTTATCTACATATTTGTCAATTTTAGTATATCGACTCCATCGTTTAGGCATTTAAAGGATGCACTAACATGAAGATATACCTTATCATTTGCTGAAAAATTAAAATGACGATGTTAGAAAAAAAAATTAATTAGTTGTGAACATTTTCTATAAATAAAACTTATATATTTGGAAAGTTTATTCAATTTCCTATATTTCATATTTTTATTTAAAGCAATATTCACTATGTAGGTATTTCAAAACACCCTTGCAAGTTGAATGATGTTTATTTTTAGTTGTTGCATTTAACATGGAAAAAGAGGACATCATTAGCTTGCACTCACTCAATATTGTTTTTCGTTGGGATCAGGGTTAATGACGTTGGCCACTCGAAATGACACATAATAATGGCTCCATTACATAATGATTGCATTTGAAGATTTTTATGCATATAGGAGTTTCTATTTCAATACATTTAGTAGGAAGTACATGCTTTTAGATACAAAAATGTAGTAGGAAATGTATTGTGAGTTTAATATTTTGATTAAAACCAAATATTTCTTAGATAATTTGATTGTGTTTATAAGAAAGAGATTGAAAGTTATTAATTTAAATAGCACAACCAGTTTTCTTGTGCTCAGTGAACATTGAAAAGCCTCATGTTAAATGTCTCAAATATGTAAGAAGTTATAAGTTGCTTGTTCTCAATGTGTAGTTGTAATCCCCTATTGTCTATGCCTCAACTACATGGTATCACTCACATATTTCTAGTTAAACAGGTTGTCTGCCAAGAATCCCCTTATCCATCCATTAAGAAAGAGTTATCCATACATGAGCTAATCTATCTCAATGGAATACATGGGTCCTCTGCTGCTAAAACCATCGATTCAAAATAGGAACTGGTGCTATGTAGAAGGATCAAGCCTATATGTTTGATATTGATCCATCAAAGTGAATAAAATATCACCTGAGGGAACATTGCATACCACCCCCCCATAGTATTGAACTCAGTGGAAAAGATATCGGCAATGCATGTCATAACTGACAAGAAAAGTATTGAGTACAAGTTAAAAGTGACACAAATGCAAAATAAACTAACCAACAAACACTCCAAAGTGGCAAGCTCCAAGACAATAAAAACAAGAAAGTATAGGGAGACAAAGGCCTCGTTACCCTCCTAATACTATCTACAAAGTGACCCAAATCCATTAGTGGAAGGTACAAAACAAGAGGTACCATAAAAATCCATCATGGTCAATAATCCTCTGTATGTGTTCCAACAAACAAGGCCATATTAGATACTCATTTACAAGTGAGGAATTAACTAATATTTAATTAAGATTATAAGAAAATTAATTTGGTGTGAAACCGCTCTTTTGAAAGGGAGTGGATATCTCATCACAATGCATAAAGCTAAATGGAAAGTTGATACTTTTATAAATAGACATAGAAGAAACTTTGGAAAATAACTTCTAAAATGCAATAAAATTGAAAAATAACTATGACAAAATGTCTTGAACCAACAAACTTTGATGTTATCAGCCACAAAAAAACACTCACCAATAAAACTCCATAATACAAACTATGGTGAATACAAAAAAATCTTGCTCTCATCTAGAAAATTCCCAATGCATGGACCATACCACCCACAAAAAATGTGTGAAACAAGATAATGTGGATTTGAGTGTCCGCCAATACGAAACACAATTGGCCAATCTGTACATCATGTTGTGGAGGAAACATGGAAAACAATGAAGTCCTAAAATATTTATAGTGAAGATGCTTGATTCCCCTACAAACCATAAAATCCTACTTTGATTTCAAATGGATGACCATGCACTCGGTATGTACATACTCCAAGGAGAAAGAAAAAATAAATTGATTGGTGCTAAAATCCCATAATGATCCAAAGGAATAGGTTTTTATGAGCATACATCTCAACCAATTCCTTCCTATAAAGGTTGTGACTCACCATTTTGTATATTGTAGTGTGCATAGGAATTAGTGACCAACATTTGCAAGTGATTGAAAAATGATAGAAATCAATGTGTTTTTTCGGTTGATACCCACTCCACAAAGAAACCTATTTGTCATGAATGATATATTTCAGTTGAACATTGGGTCTCTCAATATTAGAAACAATCATAACATGAAAATATATAAACAAGCTTGTTCAAAAAATAATCTAGATATCATGGAGATTGTGTTGGGAATCCCAATGAACTCACTCTGTAGTATCCCAAAAATAAAGACTATTTTCTTTAACTATTTTCTTTAATTTTTTGATGTAATTATTTAATAAGTGTCGAGGTATGAAGCTCTAGAATTGTTAGATTATTTAGAAAAATTCAATGGTGTTGAGTAACAAAATCTAGAGAACTAAAGGCTATTATTTGAAGTGGTGTTGAGCTGGGAGCTCTAGAGCACCAAAACTATTGCTCAGGAAAGTGTTGAGCAAAAGAAATTTGGAACACTTAGAGTCTTTGTGAATAAATGGTGTTGATTAGCGAGATTTAGAGAATTAGAAATAGATTTACTATTATTAAAATTCATGATATTTATCTCCACTTATGATTTCCAAATACTCATTGGGGTCCTACTAAAAGAGGGATAGAGCATGCGAAGAAATCATAATGGTTGAGTAGCTCATAACTAAAATCAACTAGATTATAGGAATTAATATTATTATTATTTAATCAATTAGGGGAGTTTTATTATCTGTAATTAAAATATAAGAGTTTAAAATCAAATAATTAAATAAAGATAAATACAAAATAGTTAGTTTGAGGAGAGAATGAGCAATGTGATCAAACCTAAATGTTAGAATCCATTCTTCCCAATAACACTTATAAATAACAGAGAGAGTATGTTTTAAAAGAAATGAACCCTAGTTCACTAAAGGGTTCAACCATAGGTATATTGAGCTATTATATTACCAAAGAGTGATTTTGGTGTGTCCAAGGATTATTGGGAAGAAGAAGATGTTATTTTATGACTCAGCAAAAGATTGGTAAACAGAACTTCTCACTACTCTAGTGGTTTGTTAATATAGATGGAAAAATTTCCCTAAAACTTTGAGTATGTCTATCATGATTGATTTACATCAAGAGTGACATGTTAAAATAAAACAAGAACAGTTATAGATATGTGGTTGGGTGGAATGTGGAAGTTACTAGATAAGTTGAAAATGAAAAAGGGTTTATAAGTAATTCTGCATTGTTTTGTAATGAATGGATTTTTACTAACTTGGTTTAGTTGGTATAAATTATCTCGATTATTTTATATGTTGAAGAATGATTACAATCTTTGGAGACTGTGTGTTTTATTTGATGTCTCTACTTTTTAAGATATTTACTATTCAGGTTTAAACATGGGCTTTGTAAGTATATAAACTATAGATATTTCTATTCAACAGTACATTTTATTTCATTTTTTATATTCAGGATGGCATTCAAATTTTGATAGAAATACACAAAATGTTAAATCTGAATAAATATCATAGACTATTACTAGTCTAGAGAGAAAGATTTCCATAACCCTAACTACGTAGAGGATCCTAATCTTAGATATTGGGGCCAAACCCCTAAAACATAGAAATATTAAGAATATACATCTAGATAATATAAATATGTATGACCCCTTTAGGGATCAGTATTAAAAGTATAAAATCCCTAAATTAATAACCTGTAATAATTAGCCTCAAACTACACAAAAATAATTAAGATTCGTGTAACTAAAAAATGTAAACATCCATAACGATATTGGGTATAACAATAATAACATAAATAACCAAACCTTCCATAACAAAACAAATAACTATAGAAATTCATTCAACTACCCATATGTATAAAATATATTAAAAACAATATTATATATTAAATTTAAATCAACAACAATTTCCTAATGGAGAATCAAATGCTATTAGAATATACACGCTGTATAAAATACAATCAATTAGGAAACATGGAATAAATCACGATTTCACAACCATGGACAAACATTAGAAATAACATGTTGCTCTAATATTTTATAAAATTAATACCAATCGATATAGTGATGGAATAGCAAATATTTTAAAATCTAATTCAAAACCAAAGGTATATATTTTACAATCATCACACTAAGTAGAATCGTTCACGATTTATACAACATAGGGTTTAAGAAGTGCTTAGATATGGATAATTTCCAAAAAAAGGAACTACACAAATTATTCAAATCATAGGGAAATCTATGCAAGCGTCGCAATCGTATTACCATTGTTTAGCCTTGGATTAGTCATTCAACCAATTAAATTTTTTTATTCAAACAGATTACAACCACTCGCATTTACTTTTTTAACATTGACAAAGATTGGTACCATGATCGAATCGTGAAAGGAAGAAAAGACATTATTGAAACAAAATTGTTGTTTCCATAGAACACATTTGAACTTGGGGATCGAATCCCATCAACTCTACCAGCCACGTAAGGGAAGAGTCAAGCTCCACAACTCAGTTAGGTTTACGCTATCAACGTTGACCAATTTCTAAAACCAATTCTGATGAAACCTATGTTGTTGGAACAGAGATAGGTGAGGATAATGCAGTGTGAAGTTTCAGACATAGAGGATCATTAAGTTTACAGATACCACATAAACCGTATCAGGCATTTCTACTGAAGAAATTGGAAAAGTAAGGCTTCCTATTCCAAGAGCTTCCCTCCACTGTTTTCAGAAAAGGAGTACATTGGACAACTCACCTCAAAGATGTCTATATTTCTATCCAATAATATCTGAAAAGATTCTAAGTTTTCAAAATTAGGTTTTCTCTGACAAACCCTAGATCAGCTAGCTTTGGAACCAGGACGGACACCTCAAATTGGTAAGATCTAATCTTTTTCTATTTTCATTTGAGGTTCTCATTTCAAAGTGATCTATCACATCAGCTTGATGATAATATTGGTGAATTTGACAACTTCCAAGAATGGAAGTATATGATCTCTTTGAATAAAATGAATTGGATACCTACATGAGTAGAGAGGTTTCAGTTCCAGAGGGAGATGAGGCTAAAATCCTTACACTAGAATAACTTGGCCAAGGCCAAGAAGATCATTGATGATTCAATGACGGATCAACTTATACCACAAGTTTCCTCCCTAAAGATACCAAAAGAGATGTTTGATTCCTTTACCAAGCTATTTGAATGGAAGAACATAGATCAGAATATTACTTTGAGAAAACAGTTGAAGAATGTGGACATCCAGAATGCAGAGACCATAGAGTCATACTTTACGAGGGTCTCTCAAATCAAAGAACAACTTGTAGTAGTAGAATAAGAAGTGGAGAATGTAGAAGTGGTGATAACCACCTTGAATTTCCTTTCAATATCATGGGATTCATTCATTCAAGGAATGTGTGCCGAAAGGAAGTGATTACCTTTAGTAGACTCTAGGAAGAGTGCACACAAGAAAAGAAGCTCGACTCATAATAAGAAAAGAGAAGATGGGAGAAACTGAAGATCAAGCTCTCATGATCCAAAGAAGATCCCTCAAGCAATGAGTAATATGAAGAACTCAACTCTTGAAGAACCTCTTATCCATCTTAGCATTTGTATAGGAAACAATGCTATTATGAATGAAGAAGATGATGAAGCTGAAGGCTCAAGAAGGAGTCTACCCACGAAACAAATAAAGATAATTATTCAATTGTCATTTCATGATATTGTTTTGTTATGCATTTGTTTATATTTAGTTGATGTATTATGCATGATAGAATGTTTGTGTTAATGACACTATACTACTAATGCACATGTGATGGGTAAGTAGCTCATGGTGCTATACAACTCTCCATTGCTACTTATCTAGAATGAAACCTCTTTGCTGACATATTGGATTAGTGCACAATCTCAAGGTTGTCGTGGTAGAGATGGAAGGTATCTAGAAAGTTTCATGAGATATGGATGAATGTTGTATTGGATAAAATAGTTGCATGATCATATATTTATGCATAATAATTTTCCATTATGAATATGCCTTATGAAATGCTTCTAATCATACAACTAATGCATTGGACTTGTAGGAAAGATCGTGTAAAATCACTTACAAGCAAAAAAGGATGAGACTTGTTCCGAAGAATAAGTGATGATAGTTCAAGAGGAAGAATAATATGACGAATGCAGTGACATCATTCATGCAGAACCTTCCAACTATGAACAAGTAACCAAGAATAAAGAGAATACTAGTTCAAGAATAATGATGTCTAGGATGCAGTATCGATACATGAAGGAAAGTTCGTAGTTCCATATTGTAGGATATGGAAACATCATGGGATACAAGGCAAGATTTGTAGCGTGAGGATTCTCACAAAAAGAAGGCATAGACTATGAAGAGACATTTGTAGCCATTAGGAGTTGAGACACATGATAGGAAGAATCATGTGTGCAAATGAAAGAAGGCCTTGTACAAGCTCAAAAGACACCCATGGGATAACACATACATGATGAGATTGATGAACATCTTAACCTTTTCTACAAGGTTGAACATGAAATCCTATAGAGGATGGAAAGCTCATAGTTGGGTGCAAGTAGAACTTTTGAAAAGATTCAAAGATAGAGGATCTTCGTATCCAGTGACCCTAGATGGATACATAGAATATTAGTAACAGAGGAAGGTACTTGTCACTCCAATACAAAATGTTTCAGTGCATAGAGTACGAAATAAAGAGGAAGAATGATGCTTCACTTTAGAGGGATTAAATGCAGTAGAGATACTGAAGAGGTTCAATTTGATGGACTGAAAGGCCATGATCACACCTATGGCACCGACCTGAATCTATTGAGTGATGCTTCATCAGAAGCGGTTGATTCTACGATGTATCATCAGATAATTGGGTCCTTGATGTATCTAACAAACATGAGACTAGATATTTGCTTTGCTATGAAAACCTTGACCCAGTTCCTCATAGATCCAAGACATGTTCACTTGATTGTTGCAAAGCATATTCTAAGGTACCTGAAGGATACAGTTGATTATGGGCTTAGGTACGAGGAGAATAAAAAGATTAACCTAGAAGGTTATGTTGATTCAGATTTGGTAGGCAGTTCCATCGATAGGAAGAGCACTGCAGGGTGTTGCTTCAGTATGGGATCAGGTGTGATCTCTTTGTTTAGCATGAAATAGCCTTGCATGGCACTGAGTATAGCTGAAGCAGAGTATGTCATAGCTTTTTCAGCTAGTTGTGAGGCAGTATGGCTAAGGAAGCGAGTGTCTGATTTATTTGATCTGCAGTTAGATGCTACTTGTATATATTGCGACAACCAAAGTTGTGTGAAGTTGTCAGAGAACCCGGTGTTCCATGACAAGTCGAAGCATATCGAGATCAAATATCACTATATCATGGATATGGTGTAGAAAGGAGCAGTGACACTCTAGTATGTTGCGACGCACAAACATATAGCTGATGTGTTGACTAAGCCAATGGCTAGAGTGAATTTTGAGTACTTCACAGAGAAGCTTGGTGTTCTCCAGATCAAGGTTCCCTCCAAGGGGAAGTCATGAGTCCATGAGCCATTCTAACATGGTGAGAGGATTGGTTCCTTCCATGGTCAGATGTCAGGGCTGAGCCATTCTGTCATGATGAGAGGATTGGTTCCTCACATGCCAAATATAAGTGCTAAGCCATTTTGAGGTGACTGTAGGATTGGTTCCTACATGATAAAATATAAGTGTTGAATTCCATTCTCTGAATGGAGGCACGTGGTCAGTTACCAGGAATACTCAGCCTAGAGCTAAGAGCCATTCTGACATGGTGAGAGGATTGGTTCTTTCCATGGTCAAATGTAAGGGCTGAGCCATTCTGTCATGGTGGGAGGATTGGTTCCTTCCATGTCAGATGTGAGTGCTAAGACATTTTGAGGAAACTGTGGGATGTGTTCCCACATGATTAGATATAATCTCTAATTTCCATTCTCTGAATGGAGGTACTTAGTCAGTTACTAGGAATACCCAGCTTGGGACTGAGGGCCATTCTGATATGACTGTGGGATGTAATATCACATGATCAGATGTAAGTGCAGGGCCATTCTGATGTGATTGAGGGATGTGTTCCCACTTGATCAGATATAAGGGCTGATGCCATTCTCTAGGAGAATGGAGGCAGCTGGTCAGTTACTAGGAACCCTCACTTTGGGACTAAGAGCCATTCTGACATGGTGAGAGGATTGGTTCCTTCCATGGTCATATGTAAGGGTTGGGCCATTCTGACGTGGGGGCAAGATGAGCCCTCCCATGGTGAAATGTAAGGGTTGATGCCATTCTCTGGGGGAATGAACGAACCTGGTCAGTTACCAGGAACCCTCTGTCTAGGACTGAGAGCTATTCTGACATGGTGAGAGGATTGGTTCCTTCCATGGTAAGATGTAAGGGATGGGTCATCCTAACATGGGGGCAAGCTGGGACCTCCCATGGTTAGATGTAAGGGCTGGGCCATTTTGACATGATGGTGGATGTGTTCTTCTCATGGTTAGATGTGAGTGTTGGGCGTGCCTTCTTAACAAGATGAGTTCAGATGTAAGTTCTTAGCAAGCCATTCTGACTTAGGGTTAGATTTAAGTGCTGAAGAAGACCTACATGGAGGATAAGCCTACAACGAGCATGAAAAAGGGTTGGCTCTATAGAACTTCTTGTGATGAGAAGAATCAAGAGATAACACCTGTGATGATCTAGATCCAAGGATGATGGTCCTGTAGTGATGATCCAGATCGAGTGATGATCTAGATCTAGTGATGATCTAGCAGTGATGATAAAGATTGAGTGATGTTCCAAATCGAGTGATGATCCAGATCGAGTGATGATCTAGATCTAGTGATGATGATCCAGATTGATTGATGATCTAGATCCAGTGATGATGATCTAGATCGAGTGATGATCCATTTCTAGATGAAGTTTAGTTGAAGATGAAGATGACTTGAAGATGAAGATGACGAGAACTCAATGATGATTTAGATGATACCGAGAAGAATACTTGTGCTGATAAATTGTGTCGAGAGAATACATTATTAGTTAAGAGGAAGTGTTGATGTATTTGTAAATTCAAAATTTATCACTTGTATATCTTATGTATTGTACCCCTAAGTTTATTCCAGGAAGTGTCTGTAATTTATTTGAGTCATGTCATGCCCCGATGTTCCTATCGAGATATTCAATAATGTAAATAAGTCATGCAAAGTCATTTTGGGTAACCCTCATATTGATCAAGGGTTAAAGTCCCCACAGTTGTGGGGCACTAGGGTTATTATACTCTCCTAGAGATGTCAACCCTAGTAAGTATTTGTTAAGTGGGGCCGACATGTTAAAGTGGACATTGAGTGAACAAAAGAATATAAATAGAGAGTGAGCCTCTCTATTTATCACATACACACTCACTCACTGGGGCACATGAGTGAGAGACTACTATTGTCAAGAGATCATATTTATGTTTTTAGGTTTTACTTTTGGTGTTGATTCTATCTCTGAGGAAGTTGCAGGGTTTCGTCCTTGATGGTTTCCTCGAGGAAAATTCTTTGTGTCTCTTGTCTCTTGTGTTTATTGTTGTGCATGTTATTTTCTCAGTTAAAGATCCTAAGATAATGCTAGCTTGAATGATAAAAATATAACAAATTACAATAACTTGCTTGAATCCATTGCTGACGAACAATAATATATTCCAAAAACTTAGAATCTTCATCCATGAGAGTACAAAGGTAAGTAAGGTGCATGTCCTTACATAGAGAACAAGGATATTTGGCCTTTTGATTTGGACTCTTCACCACAGAGTCACTAGTTGATGAAGTATCATCAATATGAAGACCAAAGACTGATGACATGGGGTGTTGGGAAGCCTCATACCACACATCCAAAACTTGGGACATACCATGACAATATTTTAGAATATGGTTACCTTTGTAAAGTCTATAAGGGAACTTAGGTTTACGAGGTGTTATTGTAGAAAATTCAACAATATCACTGGTATTATCAGTGGATGACGAGTTTCCAACATGACGATCAGAGGTTGGATATGTGACCTTATGATTAGTTTTCTTCTTCTTATCCTTCCTTTTCTTCTTCTTATTACCCACTCGTTTAGTAAGATAAGAGTTATCAATATGTGAAGAGGAAGAAATGGAAGTTTATTCAACATTCAAGGAAGAAGGAGAAGGGTTAACATGAGATCGATTCTCATGTGGTGAAGGACCTTTATCCGACACAAAAGATGCATTTGGTATAACAATATTGGATATTTAACCACATAGGTAATCCTATATTCCATTCAGGAAGACTCAAAGTGTCCATGAAGGGAGGACCAACAGCTCCACAAGGAGAAGAAACCAACGACATACCCTGAAAAGGGGTCTTTTGTCTAGTGGTCCGAGGAGAGTCTCCCATATATAAACTCTCTAAGAATTTATGAAGTACCACACAAATAAAACACTACTCAGTCTAAAAGCAACAATCAAACTTTATGAATAGGAGTATATGAAAAGTAAGGATCCTCACGGGACTATCAAGGTGCCACAACTCACTATATACCATAGGGTACAATAGTAAAACATGACAAGGAGGATTGGTATTGTACCATTGTTTGAATACTTGACTATCTGGATGAAACATGCGTATTAATCTCCTTGAGTATTGTTCTCAGTTTATTTTGATTCCAAGACGGCCAAAAGGTTAACTCAGTTGGTCACAGGAATCCTAAGAGAGTCTCCCAATATACACTAGATATGAGGAGATCAACTCAGTAGTGGTTCTTTATAATGCACAACCACTCGATAGGATCCTTTTGATATAGTACCGAGTAAGTGAATTAGTTTTCTATATACGCAAATGTACACGAATATCCATTCGATATAATAGTTGGTACGTGGAAGAACTACAAGCCCTTGACATGCAATGCAAGAAAATAACGTTAGTTTCCATGCTTAAAGATGTTGGAACACGTCTCTAACTTACACACATTTACTAAATTATTTTAATCCTAAGCTAGTGTTAATTTTATCTTATGTGGTTAAGTTGATGCATGAGGTGTAGACAAGAAATGTAAAAAGAATGCAAACCCTAGCTACATGATGATGCACGTTTGTCTTTCAATAAAAACTAACTAAGGTAGCGAAAGACTGTTCTTTTCAAACCAACATGAACATGAGTAGCAAAGAAAAGAATAATTCCTTCCTAGAGTGCACAAATTCTAACTTTCTACAATAATAGTCCAAAAGCGTAATGAAGTCAATGATGGGACAAAACTTAACGATGTATAAAACAAAGGAGAGAAGCACTTTGAATTTCAAATGGATATATTAAATTGAAACTTGATAACTAAACTCTTTTCATATCTATAAACATAAAAAGAGAGAATACCTACAACACTCTAATCATTCAGAAATCAAAACAAAAAATGACAAGCATCCAAAAAACTGGAAAACACTTAAGAATTGCTCCAAATCTACCAAAATGCAACCAAAACTCAATGATTGAGGGTGGAGGAAGGATTTGTAGATTATATATAACAATATGAATAAATATGGAAATATTTGGTAATGTGATTAGGGATTGAAATATTGAACCAACAGGTTGGTATTGAAATTTCCCTCCACAACCAAGTCACTCTATTTACTAGAAAAGCATCCCAATATCAACAAAAACCATTCCAAACATAGACAATGCTGGGCCTAGTGGGTGTATGACTATCATATGCATCCTACAAACAATAATTCATGAATCCAAAAGACAAAAATGAAGGAAATCTAAGATTATATTTGAGTTTTGAAGGGTTGGTACACCATACTACACTGCACCAGAGTGCCAGAGAGGGGCTGGTGCACTTACTACATAGGAAAAGAGTGCTAGTGGCACACTTACTCTCAAGGGAATGGGATATATCAAGACAACAATGCTTTGTATACACTACCTGGGTGCGTCAAAGGGCCGGAGAGGCTAGATATCCTAAGGGAGAAGTGCTAGAGGCCTAGTACCAAACCAAAAAAGAGTCAAGGAGGTTAATCAATCTCTTCAAATAAAATATTTAAAGGGGGAAGTGTGTCTAGAGGATATGAAATGGATTGATAAAGAGACATGAAATTAAAAAAATAAAAATCATATCTATATTAATCACCGGTATGGTCACCAAATTTGTTAGTGGATAAATATACTCAAGCAGACCCAAGTCAAATCTCCTTAGTCCAAGTGAATATAGAACAAATCAAGTACATAATACTAAACAACTATCCTAGATCAGTCAAAGATCCAAGATGAAGAGATGAGTACCTTTCCTTAGATCTATAAGTATTCTCCTTCTTATAAAACAAAGGAGAGAAGAACTTTGAATTTCAAATGGATATATTAAATTGAAACTTGATAACTAAACTCTTTTCATATCTATAAACATAAAAAGAGAGAATACCCACAACACTCTAATCATTCAGAAATCAAAACAAAAAATGACAAGCATCCAAAAAACTCGAAAACACTTAAGAATTGCTCCAAATCTACCAAAATGCAACCAAAACTCAATGATTGAGGGTGGAGGAAGGATTTGTAGATTATATCTAACAATATGAATAAATATGGAAATATTTGGTAATGTAATTAAGGATTGAAATATTGAACCAACAGGTTGGGATTGAAATTTCCCTCCACAACCAAGTCACTCACTTTACTAGAAAAGCATCCCAATATCAACAAAAACCATTCCAAACATAGACAATGCTGGGCCTAGGGGGTGTTTGACAATCATATGCATCCTACAAACAATAATTCATCAAACCAAAAGACAAAAATGAAGGAAATCTAAGATTATATTTGAGTATATTTGAGTTTTGAAGGGTTGGTTCACCGTACTACACTGCACTAGAGTGCCAGAGAGGGGTTGGTGCACTTACTACACAGGAAAAGAGTGCTAGTGGCACACTTAATCTCAAGGCAATGGGATATATCAAGACAAAAATGCTCTGTATACACTACCTGGGTGCGTCAAAGGGCCAGAGAGGCTAGATCTCCTAAGGGAGAAGTGCTAGAGGCCTAGTACTAAACCAAAAAAGAGTCAAGGAGGTTCATCAATCTCTTCAAAGAAAATATTTAAAGGGGGAAGTGTGTCTAGAGGATATGAAATGGATTGATAAAGAGACATGAAATAAAATAAAAACAAATCATATCTATATTAATCCTTGGTATGGTCACCAAATTTGTTAGTGGATAAATATACTGAAGCAGAGCCAAGTCAAATCTCCCTAGTCCAAGTGAATATAGAACAAATCAAGTACATAATACTAAACAACTGTCCTAGATCAGTCAAGATCCAAGATGAAGAGATGAGTACCTTTCCTTAGATCTATAAGTATTCTCCTCTAGTTGCAAAAGCTTATCAAAGAGACAAAACAAACAAAGGGTAAAAGCATACATAGATATAAGCTATTCTAAGATAATAGTTAAGGAAGAAATATATAAATACCATTAACACAACAACATTAATGGAAATATTTTTGTATTATTGTAAGCAAGGAAATACATACAATTACATAGGGAAAGAACATCACAACCTAGCCTTAACGTTGTAATATTCCATCCAACAATATAAGACAAACCTCCAAAGGAGGAAAGTAGCATCCCAAAGTATGAGGTATTCCCCACGGGGTCTTCACTTGTTTACCAATATCCTATCACGTTAGTTCATATTGTGGGTTTTAAAATTATAAAAAAACAAACCAATATATTGCAGGTATTGAGGGGATGAGGGGTTTAAGGTTGGGGTGGGTAGGGTGGTTTCTAAGGATTGAGGTATAAAAAGGGGTGGGGAGGAATTTTTAAGTATTCAGAGGGGGTTTCAACAAAAAGAGTTTGGTTCAATATCTCTCGAAATTAAGGGTATTCTTTAATATCCCACAATCGCATGTGCTATGTGAGAGGTTCACTAAGTGAAGTCCCCATGGTATTCCCTCCCAAAGGATGATAGGGATCACCTAGAAACTCCAGTAGCATAAGAGTACCATAGTCCTTCCTCCCTTCACAATGGAGAAAGGGTTCAATTTATAAGGATAAAGGGATAAAGGAGTTTGAATATTAGGAGGAGGGGCCTAAGGGATCCTACCATTAGGTTAGGGAAATGAATTCCAGCTCACCTATAAGCTAGGGATTGTTTTCCACCTCATCCACCTTCGAGAAAGGCCTTGAAGCTTCCAATTTTTCCCTCTAAACACCCCTGGTGCACCTTATTGTATGAGGGAGAGCACCAGGGAGGGGCTGGTGAACCTTGCATGAGGGGAAAGAGTTCCAGTGGCACTCCTTGACAAGGAATAAAGAGTTCCATAAATATTTTAGTGCACCTTTCCTTAGGAGGAAGAGTGTAATGTACCT
>LPNX010533596.1:43761-110299 GCA_001517045.1 Pseudotsuga menziesii | reverse complement strand
CCCCTTTTGTACTACATCCTTAGCCCAAAATATTTAATCAACAAAATTTTACCTCCCATCGGTCTTGTATCCTCTTTGTGAAATACAGGTGTTAACAAGAGGCAAGACCTGGAACATACAATACATTGCTGAACTTACCATGGTCAAGATCAATCCTCCCTTTGCCCAAAATTTCAATGAGAGATTCATCTCCCAGTACTATTGGTGGACCTTTCGACATGTCAAGTGAGATCAATTCCTCCTTGGTCGAAACCATAATCAATGATGAAACTAGGTGAGCTTGATGTGCCAGCAACCAATGCATGAACTCTCTCTCTATCTTCTGAATTCAATCCTCCTTCCCTCTTCTTTGAGCTATCAGGAATGTAGATGCCATTATTCTCCAGGAGTTGGGTCAGCATGTCAATTTGCTTCTTCATGTAGGAGCTTTCAGGATGATTTCCCTTACTGCAGTATGTACACTTGCTCATTTCTCCTTTGTTCTTCTTCTTCTGGGGGTTCTTCTTGGAACCTTGGCACTCCTCTGGAGACTTGTTCTTATCTCTCTTTTGCTCAGGTGTCTTCTTAGATTTCTTCTTGCCTTTTGAATACACCCTTGAATCTCCAGCAACCAGAGCTTGGCCTTTGGAAGGTTTGATGGTGTCCATCATCACTAGTTTATCTTGTTCTTGTGTGAGAGATTCCATGAACTCTGCAAGTTTAGGAATCTTCCAAGCTTGAGCTGTCAACTTGGTGGCATGGAAGGTCGAAACAAACACTGAATAGTCAGGGCCAAGCTTCGAGAGTGTGGCCAAAACCAGTTTCTCCTCCTTCTTTTCAATTCCACATTGTTTTAGCTGCAAAACAAGGGCTTTAAACTTGGAAAAGTAGAGTTGCAAGGATTCGAAGCTGTTGGGACTCAAGGAGATCAATTCATTCTTGATTTGATGTCCTCTCATCTCATATGTTTTACCAAAAATCTCAACAAGCTTCTCCCATACTTCATTTGGTGATGTCAATCCATCAATATGTAAAATGAGGTCTCTGGAGATGCTTAAACACAGTAGACCATAGGCCTCATCCCTCCTGTTGTGCCATTTAATTTTCTCTGCAGCTGCATTGGGCTCTGCTTCTGTTGCCATAGTCACTCTGTAGAGGCCTTTCTCTCTCAACAGTATCTCCATCTCTGCTTTCCATTCAAATAAATTAAATAGAGTCAAGATGATCTTCTGAGATTGATCCATACCTCAGAAATTGTCCCCTCAGTCAGCAGAATGCTCCCAGTCAATGATGTCAAACCTGCAATAGAAATATGGAAGGAAAGAAATCAATCTACAAAGGCTCTAATACCATGTGGAAATTGAACCCAGGTGTTAGAACACTTACACTCACAAAAATTGTCAATTACACATGCAAATTACACACAAAGGAGGCTGAATATGGAGCAGAACACTAATATGTATTGAATAAGTGTACAATAGCCAACCTTGTGAAGTCATAGGCTGCCATAATAAATAATTACATGAGATATTTGAATGCATTGGGATGCCATTCGAATTAGTCAAAAGTAGGCTTACTAAATCTAGTCAAATCCCCCATAGGTGCATAAAGCAGTTTCCAAATCTGCCTAGGAGATCACGAATTGGAAAAATCAATTAGGCAAGATAATAGGTGATGGAAGGACAAATCATACATGATTTTATTAGGAGAAAAGAGAAGAGGATGATGAGGGGAAAAAACAAGTCAACTTCACCTAATCATACTTTCCCAATTGCCTTAAAACTCAATAAAAGCAGCAATAAAGCAGAAAAAGCAAATATGCGCTAGGGAGGTTCAGGAATAAAGCAGAATTGATTCCAAGAGGTTTCCCAAGTGCTCCATGACTCATTTTTAGCAAGTTTCACCATCTAGGACATGTGGAGGACAACTTGCATAGAGTGGAATATGGAAACTATGCAAATAAGACAAAAATGGATTAATTAATGTCTAAGGTAGCTAACTATGGGTTGATTATTCTAATAGTAAGTCAAAGACTAATTGGATCTAGAATTGGTACTGAATCTCATGACAAGAACCGCCGAAGACATGATGTAATGAACTGATACTAGGGAATGTCCGACACAAAAGGTCAAGGCAACTGCAGAATGGTCGAAAAAGGTTTTAATCCTTGAAAAGTGAGCACAACACAAAAGTGACTTAGGTAGATTTTGACACAAAAGGACCAATGAAATAAATCTGCAATGTAGGAGACATTGACATATTCCCCATATAATTGGAAAAGAGACCAACTGGAGGAGTAAGAAACTCTGAATCGGGTTAAGGTCAAAACACTAGGACCCAACTGTTGATAGGCTCAAAATTGGTGCTTTGTTGAAGGAAACAAGACTTGCTTCCATGATGTAAAAAACATGTGAATGAACTTCCCTCCCCTCTTTCTTGTAAAGGTTTAACGAGTCCAATAAAGCAAACTCAAGACCATCTTCATTTTTGGCAAGCTCGAAGAAAAGACAGAATAATGCTTGATAAAGCACTGATTCATGGATTTTACGAGCCCGAACTAGTACATGCTTGACAGTGTTTTCATAGTTTAGAGAGTCTAAAAACTCCAAAGAAGACTCTAGGGGAGTTCTTTTTCATACAATTTAGTCTCCTAAGGCCAGAAAAGTATAAAACAAACCACAGAAGAACTCTCTTAGCTTCCGAAGAAGTAAGGCACACCTTTTTCGTATTTAGTCAGGAAGGTCCGAAAAAGGTTAAATTACCACCTACCCAACGCTCCTTCAAAAGCAGCATATAGCCTGAGTTTTACGAGTGTGAAGGAAGGCAAGATCACTCGGAAAGATCCATTTGATTACAAAAGGGGGCTTACAACAATAAACTCGATGCTTTGTTCTTTAGGGTTCAACGAGCATGATAAAGACATAAAGTACACTCCAAATCTTTTTCATGTTTTGTTCCAGAGCATGAAAAAGAGAAAACTAAGCTCATACCAGGGGTTCATTTTCCGTAATTTTAGTCCCTCGGGTCCGGAAAAGAGAAAAACCTATGCCTGAGAATAATCTTCTCAATTCCGAAGAAAAGAGAGTGTTCCTTTCTTGTACTATTCCACATGGTCTGAGAAAGTGTTAACCTACCACCAATGTGGATGCCTGTCCACATATTCTTAATGAGCCTGAACGGACAAGTTTACTCGGCAGTCAAGTCTATTTTGAGGAGTCGGACTTAGGCCTAAATAAACTCAATATCTTTCCCATGAAATTTTAACGAGTCCAAAAAAGTCAATTCGCGGCCTCCTTACTGTTTTTAACAAGCTCGAAGGAGAGTAGAAAGAATGCTCTAAATGCAAGGATACGAGTGTCGGGGGCAAGCGAAACTAGTTCCAAGCGCAAATAACAAACCTATGCATAATGCAAGGAAAATGAGCAGGATAAAGAAACTCGGGGAACGTCTCCTCAAGGTAAAAGGTGTCAAGTTGCAAAGGAAAAATGATACAAGGCTTAGCGACGATGAGAACAAAGATGAGGGATTATACAGCGAGCTAAAAGCGTGGAAGCCGGCATCAGACTCATAAGCATAAGTGAGGCACATGCAAATGCAGTTACATCTTGAACAACAAGACAAGGCTAGTAAACAGTTGTGACTCCAACTAAAAATCCTGTCTCCAAGAAACAACAACATCATAATCACATTCAGAAGAAAAGATCCGATGCAGGTCACTTTGGCAGAAACACATGCGACTTTGCTATCTTCTACAAAAGGGAAATTCAAGGCAAAATCGACCAAAGAAGATTCTATAGCGCCAAGGCTCGAGGGTTTATAATCATTAAGAACAACCTTAGAAGGAGAGAAAAAATAAACAAGGGAGATAGAGTCTACAGGAACAAACTCAGTATCACAGGAGTTGAAAAATTCATAAGAAAAATCAAACTCATCAGGATCACTAACTTGCTGATCAAAGGGAGAGTTCGAAGACTCAACAAGACCAATAGAAGGAGATTAAATAATAGAAATATCAAGCTTATTAAGCAAGTCAGGGTTATACTTAGCCACAACTGAACCGACATCCATAAGAAGGTCAAACTGTATCAAGGACTCTAGGAATACTTCATCCGAAGGAAGGAGATCATCCGAGATAGGACACATGTCTAAAATTTCAAATGGATCGACAGAGTGGAGATCAGACTCCACAGTCTGTATAGGATGGCTCACCTAGTCAACTGCTGGGACCAAGTTCCGAGAAGGTAAGCATGAAAACAGAGGTTGCTTCTCAGTAGCAATTTAACGCAAAGGACGTGAGGCCACATAGTTCACCTGTGGCAGGGTAGTGTCTATAGAAACACTGGGAATCAATAAAGGAAAGACCTGGTCTCTAGTTGGGTCAGGAGATGGATCAAGAAAATCCAACTGATCAATAGTGACAATTTCTTCGCCATGATTAAAGTACATCACATGAAAGAATGTTGACACCACAGCTTGCAAGGCATAGACATAATCCCGTCCAAGGAGCATATTGAATTCCAAGGGGTATTATATCACCATGAAGTCCACTAAGACGGTCTTCCCACCCAAAGTAACAGGTGTTTGAGAAATAATTCCCAAGGCTATACAAGTTCTTCTATCAAACGCCAGTAACTGACTAGCAGTCGACACAATGCTAGGAGATCCCATGCCTCACCAAGCACGAGCAGAAAAGATACTAACCGAGGCTTCTTCATCAACAATACAACGAGCAATCATGTATTGTTCAACTTTGACCTTTATCTAGAAAGGTGCATCAGAAGGAAGGTGCGGCTCAACTAAGTTATCCCAATCAAAGGAAGCAATCCGAGATCTTGGTGGGGGTTGATTCGAAATGAGTTCAGTCCCCCCTTGTTCAGTAAGTTCTGAACTGGCAGTGAAGAAAATGTGACTAGTAGACACTTCACTCTCCAAAAGAAGAGTGGGATTGATCGACAATGGAATCGATTCAACCACTTCATGAAAGTCACTCTCCGAAGGGAGAGTGGGACTGACCAAAGATGACATTGGTTCAATCACATCAGGATCACTTTCCGAAAGAAGAGTGGGATCGACCAAAGATGAGATTGGTTTGACCACTTGATCAACCAAAGGTTGAGTAGGTTGTTAAGAAACTATAGGTTGTTCAAGAGAAGGAAATTCTTGAGTCTCGGACCACACTCTTTGCACCTCTGCAATAGCAGGGCACTAGTGAGTAAGATGATCTCCCTTGCATAGCTTACAAGGGAACTTAAGTTTGCACTTCGAACGACTAGTTTTCTCAATGGTGTCAACATGACTAACAGTGGCTAACTGTTTTCTCTTAACATGACCTACAGATGTTGAGATTTTCCCCCCAGCATGACCACCAGAGGTTGGGTGCTTGGGTCCAACCTGACTAAGAGAGGCTGGTTGTTGAAAGACTTCAGAATGTTAAAAAACAGGATGACCATGAAACCAAACTCTTTGCATCTCTGCAATGGAAGGGAATTTATAAGTAAGGTGGTCTCCCTCACAAAGCTTACAAGGAAACTTGGGCTTTTGTTTTGAATAGGTATTCTTTTCAACAGTGTCAACATGACTCGCAGTGGTTGACGAATTGTCTTCAGCATGAACCATAGAGGCTGAGAGACTATCCCCAACATGACTTGCAGAGGCTGAGAGACTGCGTCCAACATGACTTGCATAGGTTGGAAGGGCACCACCAACATGAACAATAGAGGTTGAATGGTTAGGATCAAAATTATTTGCAGCAGTTGAGTGTGTGCCCCCACCATGAACTTCAAAGGCTGGGTGGATGGATCCAACATGACTTGCAGAGGTTGGATGGGGAGGTTCAACTTTAACATCAGAGGTTGAATGGGTTCCCTCAGCATGAACAATAGAGGCTGAGTGACTGGATCTGACATGACTTGGAAAGGTTGGAAGGATCCCACCAGCATGATCAATAGAGGCTGGATGGTGAAGTTCAACTTGACTCACAGAGGTTGAGTGCTTAGATCCAACATGACCTACAGAGGTTGGATAGGTGCACCCAGCATGAACTACAGAGGCTAGGTGGTGAGGTTCAAATTGACTTGCAGAGGTTGAACAGGTGCCCCTTTCTTATGTTCCTTCTTCCTATTCCTCCTTCTTTTACTCCTTTTAGATTGTCGGTTACTAGTATCAGTACTTTCACCGCATGAGTTAGAAGGAGGAGGAGAATCAACTACAGGTGAAGGGGAAGTAGTGTTTTGATGCCCTTGATATAATGATCTTACTTGAGAAGCATCTGGAGCATTCAGGACAATTGGAGTGGAAAACAACCACACTGATAGCCCTAGGGTGAATCCAGGTAGATTTAGGGTGGCCATCAAGGGAACACCAACATTCCTCGTGAGAGCAATAGTACAAGGAGTTCCCAGCATGGGGATATCTTGGTTGGTGTTCAAAGGGGTGTTAGACATAGTTTCAAACAAGGAGACAAATTCTAAGGCCAACAGGAAACCAAAAGTACCAAGCACACACCTGAAGGCAGACTAAGTACAGACAAACCACACAGCACTCACTAAAAAATTCCTAAAGCCAAACAGAGAAACAGGTATAAGTTATGCTTTTCAAAAGAAAGCTGATAGACAGTTACTTGGTGTCCCTATAGATGTTCTTAGGGACAAGCAGAGGAACCACCCATTTCCCTCCCACACCTTCTATCGGGGTTACCTTCCAAGCCCGTCCAAGGTCAACCAAAAATAGCCTTCTGGTGTACCTGTGTATGAACCCTAGATGTCAAGGAGACTAAAGGATACCTTAACTTTATTGATAGTCTCGGGGGACAGTCGCAAGCCTGGTTCATACACATGGGTAGGGTAGCAAATCCCAAAACCTTGTCTAAGACAGAATCCCCAGATGCGCAAAAACCTTGGTCTACGCTTTGACAAGGAATCAGAGGGTTATCTCCTCAGTCCAAGTCTCCACATGGCATCATGATTAACTACCATTTGAGAGGAGCTTCCCAGATACAATCAACATAGAAAAGGGTTTACCTAGTGATTGGCCAACTACGTCTGAAATTTAATACTTGTGGAGAGTTAAAACTCCCTAATCCACAAGTCTAGCCTGAGCTAGTTGGTATATGACCCTATAAAATAAAACTTACTAATAATTTTTAAATTATATCATTTATTTTAAGGGTTGTTTTTAATCAGAGGGTAAATGGCGTGAAACTTATGTGGTGTTTTGACTCAAAGTTGAAACAAAATGACTAAACAAAGAGAACTGAAATGCAAAAAGCAAAAACTATTCTCTTCTCTTTTTCAAATAGAAACTTGAAAGCCACAAAAGAACAAATTCTTTTTATTTTTATTTTTTCAAAAATAATGATATGCAGTGCATTAAAGACAAAACTATAACCTACATGCATATTAAACAACTATATGTTCTTTTTATTTTTCTTTTATAAATGCAAAAGAAAAACTACCTATGAAGTAAAGTATGTAGATAACAAGAACAAAGCAAAAGGAACTTTGTTATACAACCACCAAACAAACTCTAGAATGCCCTAAAGTCGGTATAAACCCTACTTGGAAGAAAAGCTTGCATAAGAGACAATTCAACTACTGTGGCATGGTGAAGTTAACCAACAAAAGAAGAAGGAAACCAACACCAACAAGCTTCTAAACTCAAACAAAGATCACTAATAGAGGCTGACTAGAAACATAAGCCAAAAATCATGCCAAGCAAAGGAGGTGGGGGGAAAGAGCAAAGAACAAACCCTAATATTATACAAAGGCTTACCACATAGATAAAGAACAACCAAAAAGGATGACACTAACTCCCTAGAGTCATGCACCTGCAGAGGACCCCCAAAGACCTACCAAACAACCTTCAAACAAAATAAAAACCACAAAAGAGGAAAAAACATTGTTTAAAGGGGCATACCCGAGTTTCACTAATAACAGGTTGCGTGTCATATGCAGGCTAACAATACAACAAGTCATGTGTACAAGCACATGTGGGTTGTACCACTAACAAGTCGCATATCATACACAGTTTGACAGCATAGAAAGTTATGTGTACCAAACCAGACACGCGACTGTTCAGCCTGCAACTCATGTATGGGTGTAAAAAATCCCAAAAAAGGTCAAAAAATACCTTAGGAAGGCAGGGGAGATGTTTTATCAGACTAATAAAGTGTTCCTAAGTGGCAAGAAAGACCTCAAACAATGCAAAAGACTGAAATAAAGACAGAGAAACCCCAAACAGAAAAGGCTCTCCCCAGCAGAGTCTCCAGTTCTGTTGTAAAGGAAAGTTTCCTATGGCTAGGGTTTAAGAGGCCATCAACATACTGGGGTTGAAAGGTGGATGCATATAGTTCTACAAGTACATATAAGCAATATTTAGAGATAAGAAAGGTCCACACCTGATTAACTGAAGGCTGGTTTAAGATTTCTCTAGCCCTTCTCCTGCTCCTCTTCCCCAAGAGACCTGTGAAACAAGTTATACCTTCCTCAAACCAAATAGACTATATGAAAAGAGATTATATTCAATGAAACATAAAAACATAATCTAATATATAACATCATATAATCAAAATCAGAGATTCAATAGACAAGACACATTGATTTGGGAAGAAGAAGGACATCACATCTTTATTAATCTTGAAAACAAGTACAAGTATACCTTCTCTTCAAGTTTGGCACCTCACGAAACCTTGATCTGGTTTTGCTGCTTCTCTTCTCCAAGGAACTCAACCTCCAAGCTATGCAACACAAGGAGAATGCTTCTAGGGAAAAGGTGTGGGAAAAGAGAGCTCCAAATCCTCCAGCATAACAATTCAAAGATTCAAGTATCCCCTCATGGACCTCCCTACCTCTATTTATATGCTTAATGAAGAGTTAGGGCCAAAGACAAAGTAGTTACAACTGAAGGAGTCAGTTGCATAACTACCCAAACTACCCGAATTTCAAAATTCGTATTTTTTTTACATTTTTAGGAGGCGTACGTGGGTTGCAGAAACAACAGTCACATACACGAGGAGGTATACGTGGGTTGCAATGCAGAAAGTCATGTATTTACGGCGTACGCAACTATTATATATAGCAACTCGCGTACGTATGTGGGTTTCCTTAAGGAAAGTCGCGTACACATCAAAAACTCATTTTTAGGATATTTCTCGGCATTTTCAGACTTTGGTGTCTTCTGGAAAGTTTTAGCTGACAGAAATATCTTTCCAATGGTGTAGAGATGAGTTCAAACAGAGTTATAAAACTCAAGATTTAGTTCCTCCAAGTTAAATGTTTTTTCAGTCACTTTGAGTGACTTTCATGAAGTGTCGTCATGGAAGTGTCGACATGCGACGGAATCATGGGAAAGTGGTCACAGGTAGAGATGTGTGATTTTGGGCTATAACATATGACCCCTAATGTATGAGGTTAGAGGGGAATATGATAGCTGAAATATATTATAAAGGAAACAGCTAAGTATGGAGAGAGCAGAGAATCCAAGATCAAAAGGCTCGAACAAAGGTACTTGAAAGAGAGATAAATGTCAGAAAAAACTGATATTTGGGACATACAAGTCCATATACAAAACAACACCATAAAGATACAGGTGTATCCAACATATGTATAACTGATGAAACTATCATGGTCGCTCAATATGCAAAAAGGTTCCATGTCAAATCTAAAGGAGTCATGGCCACAAATGAACAAGGTGGATCCATGCTCAACAATAGATCATAGCCACAAAAATACAAGGTGGATCTATGTCTTAGAAAAATGTCATATAAAGTGTAACAAGGTCTTGCGCAGCTTGGGCAATAGCAAAAATGACGATGCTACTGTCGTCCCAAGGTATTCAATCCAAACCGCCCAAAAGGTACGGAAAATACTATCGTAGTAATACCGACTATCCTTTAGAATTATACAACAATTTATAAATACATTCTCTCAATTTATATCTATATCATTGCATGCACAAACATCTATGTTATATTGTGTTGAAAATTGAAAAACACTTTTAAAAAAATCATTTTTCAAATAATTACACATATTTTCCGTAAATAAAAGTCTTAACTTCAATATGAAGGTACTTCTAATTATCTTTCAAACTCAGAGGTTTCATGTTTTTTTTCCAGTTTAATGTGGTAACTAATGTGTAGTGACAAGTACTTGTGATTGTGCAAAAATTGTAATGTTGTATATATTATATTCATTATAATGGGTTTATGCCATCAATGTTGGGGTTTGTTTGCAATTACGTATAATAGAAATGTTCGTGATTGGGTGTTACAGAGTAAATGTTGCCATGGCTTGGGGTGGACCGCAATAGATAGTATGAAACCAGAAATCAACTCTAATCCAAAATATGCCATATAAATATAAATGCTAACAATGAAAATAAATGTTCGTACCTCAACTGAAAGTTCAAAGAATTCCGTCATTGAGATTTCAATACAATGGTTGGAACCTACAACTTGTCCTTAACAACAAATATATCCAAACATATAATGTTGTTGGCTTTCTTCCCTCTCTTTGTCCTTGGACCCAGGTTCAGTCCCTTTTGCTTAGCACAACAAGCCCAAGATATTGGCCTGACAAAGAGGAGCTCAGTCGGCAGCACCTGCGACACGGATGTCATCTCACCTGAGATATCTCAGTTTTATGGGTAAATGCAAGAACCATGTTTCCACAGTTTGTGTGGGAGGGTGTTTTAGTACCCTGGCCCTACGCCAAGGTTTTCCAACAAAGACCTGAAAGGTGGGTTACTTGTATGCACAGTATTTCAATACCAAGATGTGATCTACCCCTTCCTTATGCTACTTAAGTGAACAAATAGTGAATAGATAGCTTAAGCATATTCATTAATATAATGTGGCAATCATACATTTATCTAGTTGTAACACAATAATCAACTAGTCATTCAACACAACATTCATGCATATAACTAAGCTACTCAACATTCACACATATACACAGCATATAACATGGAAACCCATCCGAGAAAAAAGCACAAGGTGCTTTTCATCTGGCATGAGGAAATAGATGCACCTTTTGTCTACGCGCAAAGTTGCAGACTCTGTTCAAGATCTTCTCTTCTATATTTACATACTTTTCCTCCCTCCCATGCTCTCTGATATTCTTTGTTTCTCTTTCTACTCTACTCCTAATAGCGATCTGCACACAACCTAAATCGACTCAACCTTATCTACTTGTTTTTGCAGTGAGCTACATAACCACTACTCTGAAGCACTCAATGATCCAGAGTCATTAACCAAAACTGCCTATCTCAAGTCTATCTCAAGCATCTTTTTCAAGAGTCTAGAGATTACTCAAAATGTTGTATCAGCTAATCAGCTAAAACCATCTAACCCATCTACAGCTTGGGTTCCTTCTTTTATAGCCCCATTATAGACTCGATACCAATCCCATACATGCTTGTTCCAGACTCAATATTGACTTGACACAAACTCTATCAGACTCATTATAGACTCCTCTTTAGTCGCTATCCTAGCCGACTTACTATCTTCATCCAATAGGTTGTCCTTCTATTCTAGTAATACATAACAAAAAGGCACTATCGACCTGAATTACAAAGATGCCTTCACACGTGTGGTATCCATTGTCTCCAGTCGAGCTCGTACCCACGATCGCTAAGGACTATCACTTTCTCAGTGTTATGCCTTACTGTTAATTTCTTGTTGTTACGCTTATTTACACACCTTCTTCTGTGGATATTCTACCATGTCATATTGTATATCATTTTGTCCTTATGTCATGGCTTACTAATCTAGCGCAACTTCCTCATCCTACGCCTTCTCTTTGTCTTCTTCTTCTCTTTCCTTCTTCTGTCACAACATCCTTCCCTTTTCATTTATGCTCCTTCCTCTGTCATAGCTCCTTCCTCTTACTCTTTTATGATCCTTCTCCATACTTAGGCAGAATTCTATATGAATTCTTCCCTACTGTCCCAAGGCCCAACAAGCCCCCGACACTCACCTGTGGCCCTTCCCGAGCCATGTGAACTATTCCTCCATGGTTTGACTTACACTGACTCTGGTCTAAAAATCCTCGACGATTTTCAGCAACTTCTCTTTCTCTCTGTGCATTTATTCTTTTGTTTTCTTCATGTGCTCCACCAAGTTGGAACTGACATGTTTCGGCATGACTCTTTCTAAATATGTCGCTACTTCGTGCACCTTCTAGTGCATAGGCTAAATTATGTTCCTTCTGTGTTTTTCTATATGTTCCTTCTGTGCTTGAGTATATGTTCCTTTTGAGTTTACAACTTGCTACAATCTTTATACTTCTAGTGCTATTATCATTTTTCCAAATCCAGACGTCAATAAGGTATTTTCATTCATCAATAGTAATGAACATTTTTTAGACTGGTCATTTTTGTCTGCTTCTGGATGCTTTTACTGCTCAGTGGAGTAGGACGTAAGGGTAGAACACAGGGGCAGAGGGACGTATTAGTAACACTGATTTTCTTTGTCATCATTTCTAACTTCAGCTTCCAGCTCATCCCAGGTTTGTCCTTCCTCCCTTCAGAATCTTCCTCGGTGTTATCCCTGAACGAGTATGCAACATCCAAGGAAGCCTTGGAGTTTGCGGAAGTCACTCAATCTAGCATCTGGTTAGTGATTATCTTTGCTACAGTGCTGGTGATATGTGTCATCCACAACAAGTAGTACCTCCTTCCATCTAGGCGTTCCAGGTCAACACGTCTTTGGAATCGTCATCACCTCTCATATATTCAGTTGTTTATAGTGACTATGGTGATGACGTTCACCTTCATTTCTTCCTCTCTCGGTCCAAACATTCATTCATACTGGAAGGTCCTAGCAATGGATACTATGCACTATGGAAATTAATTCCACAGTCTTTTCTGGAGGCTTTGGTGCGATATCCTCTAGCCTTTGAATTCTTTCTAATACTTCTCAGTCGTGCTCAGCTACTTCAAGACATCGTTGCTTTTATTGGCATCAAAAGGTATTTGCATTGGCATGTTTACCACGATAGCTGGAGACACGCTTGCATTGAGACATGAAAAAATCCTAAAGTGGCTCCCAACCTCTAGTGGAACATACCCAGCAACATTTCTCTTACTTAGAATAGTCATTACAGTTTCCTCGTCAAGGCCCGCAGGGCCATTAGCATTATAACACTTACTAGTCATACTTCTCCACAAGTTTTCGGTCATTCTATGTGTTGCAAACTATTATGGTTATGGAATTATAAGGATGCGAGATGGTAATTGACCACCAGTAGTGGGGTCGTTCCAACAATTAGTCTATCAAATCCTCACACGCACCATCATCGAGTAACATAATTACATCACAAACCATCACATGGGTTCTTAGTCGAATTTCTTAAGTGGAGGTGCCAACTACGCTGCCCCTTTTCATTGTGACGTCATGATACTAATGGTGGAAGTGACCCTCAATTTCCCTTGTTTTCTGCTCAAATTTCCTTAGTGTCTGTGGATTTGATATCTGTCACCTCAACAATCCTTCCTCATAATTGTGCCAACTCACCATTTTTTTTAGTGCCACACTTCCCTCATCATGCCTTGTGTGAAAGTCACTCTATTATTTTCTCTTAGCCATCGTTGTTATCATTATCACATCATGTTTTTTTTTTTTTACCTAGTCGTAGTTATCAAAATAAGGCTTCAACTGGCTCCCATTGATGAGCCCTCTGACTTCCGTGCCATCTAATTTTTCCAATCTCACTACTCCTCCATCAGTGATTTCTTTAACCATATAAGGACCTAACCAATGTGTCTTCAACTTGCCTAGGTGCTTAAAAAAAATTGTTGTCATACATAAGAACAAGGCCTCCAACTGAAAATTGCTTGTTCTTAATGTGTCTAACGTGCCATACCTTCTTCCTTTGTTTTTCTACATTTTGATGGAATCCTGCAATGAAGCGTTCTTCTTCCAAATGAATTAACTAAAGTAATATTTCTTCGACAGCATCCACATCTGCCATTTCTGTAATTGTCGCACTCGTAAACTTGGTACAATGTATTCCATAAGAATGACATCTTCTTATCCATATACAACTTGAATGTTGTCTGGCCAGTTAACTTCTTACATGTTGTGTGATATTCCCATAGTACTACGGAAATTTTCTGGTCTCAATCATCCCTTCTTGTATTGCAGACTTTGGTAAGCACATTTTCTAGAATATTGTTAAATGCTTCGACCGCCCCATTGGATTGTAGATGATATGGAATCATTCTTCTATGCTGTATTTGAAATTCATCAGTTAGTTCTTCAATCAACTTATTAACAAAATGTGTACCTTGATCACTGATCAATATCTTTGGGCACCCGAACCTTGTTACAACATTTCCAAATAAAAACTTTGTTGTTTTCGTAGCAGTACAATCCTTAATGGGGGCAACTTCTGCCCATTGAGTTAGGTAATTCATTGCAGTGATAATATACCTAGCTCCCATGTGCTTCCATGTTGGACTAATAGGTCCCACAAATTCAACAACCCATCTATCAAATGATTGTAACATGAGTTGTGGAACTAATGGCATTTCATTTCTTCTAGATGGCTTTCCCATTCTTTGGAATACGTCACAACTGCGATAGTAATCTCGAACGTCTGCATGCATGGTAGTATCTCATCCAGGCCCAGTTTATACAAGTGACCGACAATTAATTGGAAATATGCAGGTCGTGTTACTAACTATTTCTTTTGTGTTGTTGTGAACTTGGCTGGTGCAAAACCTGTAGTCACGAAACTGTATGATATATTCATATTGATTGGAAAAGGCTCTTATCGTAAACAGTTGTGCATCAGGGAGATTATCTTCCAGACTAGTAGGTTCTTCTCCATTCTCTATTCTGGAGAGGTGGTTTGGTCCCAAATTTAATCGGCTCGATTTAACAATTATCTCAAAGTAAAATTCTTGAAAGAGGAGACGCCATCGACAGATATTACCCCCCAACATTGGATTATTGACCAAATATTAAAATGCATAATGGTCAGTGTACATTTTAAAATGTCCCCCAGTAAATAACGTTTGAATTTTTGCAATGCATATACCATTGCAAGTCCTTCTCTCTATGTTGTGGTGTAATTCTTTTATGCAGTTGATAACTTCCTACTAGCAAAAGCAATGGGGTGATCGAGCTCTCCCTCTCTTGGTTGCGTTAGTACCACTCCAAGCGCAAAAGAGGATGTGTCAACATGAACATGGAATTATTTTTTCCAATATGGAAAGACAAGTATCGATGCAGTGGCCATTTTATTTTTCATCTTATCTAGACTCTCCTGGAATTCATCTGTCCACTAAAACTTGGAACCTTTTTTCAACAATTTCTCCATCGGGTCTGTCACTTGTGCATATCCTTTGATTAACTTTCTATAATATCACATATGTCCAAATGTTACTCTTAACTATTTCACTGTGGTAGGCGGTGGTAAGGCCAGGATGATGGCAATTTTAGCTTGGTCAACCAAAATCCCATCATGGCAAACCACATGGCCTAACAGAGCCCCAAAAGGCGCACAAAAAATACATTTTCTCAAATTGACGACAATATGGTAATGACAACATCATTCTAACATCATTCTAAGACTTTCTATGTGATATTTTATAATACCAAAGACTGTCCAATCATCAAAGTAAACTTCAATGAATTTATGTATAAACTCTTTAAACGCATCAACGACAATTCTAGAAAAAATTGCAGGTGCATTCTTGAGTCCAAAGGGAATTACCATGTACTGGTAGCATCCTCACTCTGTTGCAAAGGTATTCTTGTAGCAGTATTCATTTGTAATTATGACCTGATGGTATCTCAAGAATCCATCTATAAATGAATACATCTCTTGCCCTCCAACATTTCCCAATACTTCATCTATAAATGGAGTTGGAAACAGATTGTGCAAGCAAGCATCATTTAATTTTTGGAGATCAACATACATCCTGACTTCTCTTGAGATTTTCTTGTCTTGTACTACAATCGGGATAATCCATTCTGATTCTTCAACTGATTCTATTACTCCTACCTCTATCATTCAATCCTGTTTGGCTTTAACTTTCTCTTTGTGGCGTGAGTTTAATCTGTATGGCCTCTTTTTAACCGGTTTTGCATCAGGCCTGAGGGGTATCTTCATTTCACTAATGTCTCCAACTATGCCTTTCATTTCAAAGAGCTTTGTGGGGAACAGATCATAAAATTTTTGTAATAATTCAGTGATCTTTGCCACAGTCTCTTCATCCTAGTAATCTCCAATAATAGCAAAATTCAGGTTTTCCTCAAACCCAATATTTACTTCCTTAATTTTGACTAGTTTTAGAAACTGGTCAGTAGTGATAGAAACTCCCTCTATTGTATGTATACCTTATGACTTAGGTATATTTATCTCAAGTGGATCATCGCCATCTGGTTCTCATGTGAGATTATAACACAGCATCCATCTATGTGTAGTCATGCTGCATTGATGGAAGTTTGTGTTTGCAACCAGTATTTCTTCAAATATTTTATCCTTTAGGGCTTGTAATGCAACATCCACTGTTGGGTGTTTGCTTACAAATTCAGATTTCTGGGTAAAGCTTATAGCTAAGCTTTTCCATTCAATGGTTTCTCGTCACAGCTCTTCTGAGGTGTACCAGCTTCTCGGTACCATTTCCAAAGTGTGGATGAATCGATGAACCCATTCTTGTCGTGGATATTCTTTCCAAATCCCTCAACAATGCTCAATATGTTTCCCATGATCTATCAATCATGTGTACTTCTGATCAAGATAACTAATCTCTTCTCTGAATCTGGTCTCCATTAATCTCCTATGTTGTGGCCATTCAACAAATAGATTGTTTGTGTGTGCCCCACCATCTGGTGGGCGTAGCTTTCAGCACGTAGTCCAAAGAGGGAAATCATTGTGATTATGTGACTTTTTCTTTAAATTGTTCCAAAAAATATGCAAGGTTACGCAATCCTTCATATGTAGGTATCACGCTTGCTTCATCTCCTACTCTTCGAATAGCTCTTGTGACTCTTGCACATCTGCACATGGAGACTTCATGTAACATATTCTGCCAATTTTCTAGAGCATCTCCTGAGTCAGGTGTGCACGAGCTTACACTTTGCCAGCTCAGGCTTCCATCAGTTGTTGGGTTAATATAGTATTCCTTTAAATAAATGATGTTCTACAGCTAGTCCAGATAATTATCTTGCCCTTTTCTATGTACAGATTTGACATATCATTGTCCTTCAAGCGGATCGATTGGGGCAACCACTCTTATTTCAGAATCTTTGAAAGACAAAATCCTCTTCTTGAAGTTTGTAATAGTTTGGTTTTATATTTCCCAATCGATTCCTAGAAGTACAGGATATGGTTTTTTTTCATCAACAATGTCAATAACTTCGAAGTTAGCATATGTTCTTAAGCCTTCGACTTCCACAGGTACTTGGGTTAGTCTACCTATTCGTAGAACCTTTGACTAGTTTGCAAGCCTTAGTTGAATAAGAGACCAATCCAGTCACAGATTATTCATGCTCTCCCATGTCTGTCTTGTCAATATATTGGCATCCGAGCCCAAGTCTAATACGAAATACTCCATATCATAACCTCCTATCTGCGCAATCATTCGCAATTCTTGGCCTGTCTTTAGTTTTCTCCTGATATGATTAACTCTTTTATCAAGTCATAGGTCTTCTACGGTTTCTTATATGAGTGCTCTCAGTTCTATGACAACATCTTTATCATGGATTAGCACTAAACAACTTTTTAAAAATTCTTTAAGCTTATTAACCTTTTTCATTGCCGGCTTCCTAATTAGTTATTCAAATCGTTCAGGCATAGCTCTAACTTGTCCAGATGTCAATGGCTAATTGGGATAAACAAAGTCTTGTCACACCTTCAAGAAGACTTCTTTTTCTTGTTGGACATATAGTGGAGCTTTCTTTTGTGTCACATGTCGCACCTGTGGTTGTCCTTGTTGTGTATTTTGGTCTACTCCCGTCGCAACACCCATTCTTGTGACTACAACAATGTGGGGTTGTCTTGGATCAAAAGAAATCATTTGAATATTTGAATTGGGGTTTGGATTCAGATTTTGCACCGGGTTGGGGTTAATGACAGTTCTAGCCTTCCATTTTGCAATAAATTGTGGACACTATTCAACAGTGTGATCAAATGCTTTACAATATGTACAGTTTTTTGCAGGACTTTGACAATCTCGGGAAAAGTGTCCTAGATTCCCACAATTATAACATACGATTTGGCCTCTTCCTTGACCAAATCCTCCTCCTAATTTCTATCCTCGACCTCTAAAATTCCCACCCCCCCTTTATGTAGGGTATTTTTGTTGTTGAGAATACTAATCCTGCTGGTATTGCGGTTGATTATATTGTTGTTGTTGATATTGCGCAGGATGATACTGAGGTTGCGCTCGTTCAACTTTCATTTGCTCATCATTTTTCATTAAGTAGGTATCCATCAATTTTTCTTGCAGCAGCTGAATGGATCTGCAGTCTTTCAAATCATGACCTACTAACTTACAAAATTTACAATATAAACTAGCAGGTGCACTTACAATATTCTGTAAGTACAAACATTCATCAGACTTGTGACCTCTAGTCTAGCATATTCTACACCAAGGCATTCCTTGTGTGTTTAATGGGTTTGGCACACTTGTTACGTCATAGTTCATGAGCGTCAAGCAATTGTATTTATGGTGTACATCTATTATGCATCTTGTATACCGTAGTTCCTCCTGAACTTCCTTTCCTCTTTTAATGTCCTGGAGTTGCACCGTAAGATTGGTCAGCTGCGACTGAATTTGCATCATTCCCGAGCCAATGTCTCCAACTAGCGAAGCTTATGGTTTCATTACTATTTCAAGAGCCTCTATCTATGACAAAAAATTGTGTTGCATCAACGGGGTTCGAATATGTGGTAGCAAGGCGGAAATAAACCATTCCTTGTGTTGCACATCTAACATTTCAAAACTCACTTTGGCCATTAATGTCTTAAATATTTGGTCAAAATCCTAAACATATTATGCTGGCAGATGCTTAATCTATTTGAACTCAGTGATGCACTACGATTTGGACATCAGCTTTTTGAATTCATCTATCAAACCTAGTTTAATCTCATTGAGTGTTTTAGGGAGCACTCCTGCTGGTACTATGGAAAAATTCATATACCATTCCAATGCACCACCTCGCAGAGTCATTATCGTTTGTGATTTCTTGATAATCTCATCCTAGATCTGTAATAGATTCCAGAGAGTGTCACAAAGAAACCAATGTTGCTCTAGGTCTTCCAACCCATTTCCATTGAATATTGGGAGCTTAGTGTTAGCTCCAACCATTGTATTTATTGTTGGTACAATCAAAATAAAATTTGGACTAGTCAAACTTCCTTGTCCACTATTTACAGTGTTAGTAGTACTCGTATTTACAGAATTACTTGGAGATGGGTCTGGCAATCTTACCTATGGTATGGTAGGCGAGTTGTAAGATTGTTCTTGTTTTGGGGCTTCAATCAACTATTCTAACTCTTCGTCTCCAACTGATATCATATTATATTCTTCCTCTTTGTCACAAGATCCTTCGTCTAAGTATGGCAAAAATTCATAGCTTCTTATTCTCGATTTGTGATGCAACTCTCTCGTTCTAACGGATTTTTCCTTCTTTTACTAGATCTAAATCTTCTTCCACTTCTTAAAAATCATGGCCCTAGTTCAGTTCCGCTATCTCCTAGGAACATATCACTCTAGGGTTTTTTTGATACATAGCCACTCATTTCTATTCAGTCTTGCATACGTAGAATGCCTCTTTCACATAAAATCATTTTTATTTAAAGATGACAGGTATTTGCTACATGGTCCTTGAAAAAAAATTCGCTCTGAATCATTGTATGAGATTATTGTGTCAACATCAAACTTAATGATATATCCTTCTAGGATACTCTCTACCCAAAAATCCACAGCCCTTGATATAGGGTTTTTACTCTTTTCAACTACTCAATCAAGAAAGGACTCCACTCTCTCGGTTCTCCTCCTTGAAAATTCTTTTGTTGGGTTTCCAACTTAGAAAACCACTCATGGAACATGATGGAAAACTCAGAAAATAAAATCTCATAAATTTATAAATAAAAGTATTGGCCCAACTAGTTTGTTGGGTTCCACCGAGATCCTTCACTTTCTTTTCGTGCAAACTCTAGATCTTTGAAATCCACCCAGTCTTGGATTTTTTGTTTCATGGGATGCCACAATATATCCCTCATCAAAACAATTCAAGGTCCTGGGAATGGAACCATTTGTTGGATTTATTCCCTCTCTATCCATGGACCTAGGTTCAGTCCCTTCTTCTTAGCACAACAAAGCCCAAGATATTGACATGATGGAGCGGAGCTCAGCCTGCAGCACCTACAACACAGATGTCGTCTCACCCGAGATATATAAGTTTTATGGGTAACTGCTAGAACTATGTTTCCGCAATTTGTGTGGGAGGGTGTTTTAGTACCCTGGCTCTCTGCCAAGGTTTTCCAACGAAGATCGGAAAGGTAGGTTACTTGTATGCACAATATTTCAATACCAAGTTGTGATCTACCCCTTCCTTATGCTACTTAAGTGAACAAACAGTGAATATACATCATAAGCATATTCATTAATATAATGCGGCATACATACATTTATCCAGTTGTAACACAATAATTAACTAGTCATTCAACACTACATTCATGCATATAACTAAGCTACTCAATATTCACACATATGCACACCATATAACGTGGAAACCCATCCGGAAAACAACCACAAGGTGCTCTTCATCTGGCATGAGGAAATAGATGCACCTTTTGTCTTTGCACAAAGCTACAGACTATGTTCAAGATCTTTTCTTCTATCTTTACAGAGTTTTCCTCCCTCTCATGCTCTTTGATCTTCTTTCTTTCTCTTTCCACTCTACTCATAATAGTGTTCTGCACATAGCCTGGTTCGACTCAACCTTCTCTACTTTTCTACGCACTCAGCTGCAAAACCATTACTCTGATGCACTCAATGATCCAGAGTCATTAACCAAAATTTCCTATCTTAAGTATAGCTCAAGTGTCTTTTCCAAGAGTCTAAAGATTACTCAAAATTTTGTATCAGCTAATCAACTAAAACCATCTAACCCATCTACAACTTAGGTTCCTTCTTTTATAGCCCCATTACAGACTCGATACCGATCCTATACATGCTTGTTACAGACTCAATACTAACTCGATACAAACTCTAATAGACTCATTACTAGCTCCTCTTCAGTCGCTATCCCAATCGACTTACTATCTTCAGCCAATAGGATGTCCTTCCTATTCTAGTAATACATTAAAAAAGGCACTATCAGCCTGACTTACAAAGATGCCTTCACGCATGTGGTTTCCATCGGCTCCGACCGAGTTCGTACCCACGATCTCTAAGGACTGTTGCTTTCTCAATGTTATGCCTTACTGTCATTTTCCTATCGTTGTGCTTATTTACACGCTTCCTTCTGCGAATATTCTTCCATGTCATCTTGTATCTTGTTCTCTCCTTCTGTCGTGGCTTACTAATCTAGTGCAGCTTCCTCATCTCGTGCCTTCTCTTTGTCTTCTTCTTCTATTTCTTTCTTATGTCGCAGCATCCTTCCCTTTTCCTTGATGCTCGTTCCTCTGTCGTAGCTCCTTCCTCTTACTCATTTATGCTCCTTCTCCATACTTAGGAAAAATTCTGGATGAATTCTTCCCTACTGTCCCGAGGCCCAACAAATGTGTTCATGAAATGTTAGCACCTACGCTAGCATAATCCATTTAAATATTTATGAAGAAAATATACCCATGGAAATATATATAACATTTGCACATGAAATTGTATGAGAAAAGAGTATTTCTATTAATTCAAAAAATAAGTACAAAGCGACAACCTTTGTTGGAACGTCGGAAGTGAGAAACCAAGTTCCTCCACCACTTAAATCCTCCATGCAAAAGGAAAGTTCTCAAAAACAATGGAGAGCTTGGGAGATGAACACAAAGAGTTTAATCAACAAGGATAAAGGGATGCAACCTCAAGCATACAACAATGGGGCAAAATTTCATAGTAGTTTCCTTACTCTCAAAGTTTCTCGTCCTCCAATGCTTCATAATGGCTCAATATATAGACCTCAAATAGGAAATGGAGGGTCAAATCAGAGCATTTCCTGTATATGGAAGGCCAATGATCATAACCACCATGAGTTGGCATGGAAAATAAAAAATATTTTTAATTTTGAGCAAAAAACCCAATGTACGTGAGATGTAATGGTGCAACATGTGTATACATAGGTTGTAATGGTGCAACATGCGTATACACAGGCTACAAATTTTTTCACCCGCATGTATCTTCAAAACTGACTTTTTAGGGTTATATTGAAGCATCAGGAATACACTAAGTAAGGGGTGTATAGTGAGTATGCATAGGGACAAGGGAATGCCATGAAGGCATGATGCATAAGGTGTGGAAAATCATGCTATAAAATATTCCCACTAATGTGTGAGGTTAGAGGGGTACACGAAGGCTGAAATACGTTATAAGAATCTCAAAAGTGGAGTAGTGAATACCATGGTGGAAGAACTAGCCACTTGTTAGCATAATATAAATAATGACTCTAAATACATGACTACAGATCTAGGGTATATATAGTAGTCTTAGAAACATATAAGTACAATGTCCATGAATAGGCATAATGTGTCATGAGTGGTCACAACCACATACAATACACAATGGAGTATGGTCTCCATACTAAATGAAGACATCTGGTACATGATGAAGTACACTGCTATGGTATGAGAAATGAAATACCATAGGTACTGTCATGATCAAGCTAGTAAAATATATGGAATGCCACCATAATAGGAGGTTTTCTATGCAAACCATTGATGGTACATGTCCCATCACATGAATAAAGGTGTTGAGGTCGAACATGATGAAACATCGCCTAATTACAGGTACTTGAGGTATATCATTAACAAACCCGAGACAATCCACTAATGATGAAAATGGGTGTCAGGGTACCAAGTTCATTCAACAAGTACAAATAGAGGTATTGAGGTCAAACACTTAAAGAATCCATCTATCATGGGACATTGATGTATTCCCAATCAGTGGATGGTGAGAGATATTGCCATTGATGACTACATGTCTCAAGGCACCCAACTGACTCTAGATCCCAATTCCATAATGAATGATCTAAATTCAATGGAATGGAATTCGTTGCAATGAGGGAATTTTGGAACCCCTCATTGACCAACATGAGGTACAAAACAAGGTAGGATGATTTGGAAGAACTCGGGAAAACAAGATGTAAACGAACCAGGAACCATGTGTGTATCCCATGCATACCAGATGCAAGTGGCATGAAAAAGAAACCCTTTGAAAAACAACTAATAATGAATACTAATGACAGAGGTGAGGAAACCACCAATAGGGTCTAATGCAATCTAAGACATGGCACAAATCCTAATGTGTGAATAAATTTCTTGTCGTTGAACACAAGGGAAACCACTCAATCAACGACCAATGATGAGATGTCATCTGTTGATTTTAAGGTTACCTGCCAATGATGAAAGTAGGCCCAGGGTTCCAGGTAGAACGAAAAATCTATAAATTACTGGGAATGGTCAGATATGTAGAGTCAAGATATCAGAGGAATGGTTGACTCGGGCTAAATAATTCATTTGAACAAGAGCATAATCTATATGGAGATAGATAGGCAGCATAGTCTCAAATGTGCATATTAGGATAGCTTTGTGACACAAGAGGCATCAACAAAGGCTCCATGGGGAATGCAATATTAACCATTCGGTGGAGAAATCTCTGAATAATGAGTGCAACTCCTAAGCTAATACTAGAAGCCCGACCCATTATGGATAGACTCATAAATCGTGGTCTGTTTAAAGGTGACATGACAGCTGCCAACATAAGATAATATCATTTCTCGTCTAACTTTTTATGCTTTTTTATTTTTTGGGGGTCTTTTTCATATTATAAATATTGAAAAGAATAAAATGTGCTTATAGTACAATAAAGAGGAAATGAGTTCTACGAGCATGCAGATTAGTTCCAATCAATGGAACATACCTATGTTCAATTCAAGGAAAGACATGTAGGATAAGGACACTTAAGGGAATGTTTCTTCTAGGGTGAGGGTTGATCAAGATACAAAGCATAAATAATAAGCTCTACTTGGATAGAATTGAGACAAGCTCAAGCAATTTGGCTTATAATAGTGAAGCGAAGAGCCGACATTATGCTCAATAAGGCTAGTGAATGCATGCAATGCATTTACAACTCGATATAAAGTGAGAGTCCCTATGAGAGTAGCCAGCATAAGAGATAAGAAGGAACATGAGGTTTCTATTCAAAGTCATGGTGGGACTATGAGGGACTCCCAAACATAAGGAGTAATTTCAGCATGAGAACCAAACAACAAAGCGAGTTCTAACTAGGGTACCCATGGTCGGGAAAGCTCCACCGCTTAAATAACGACACCTCTAGAAGCAACTAGAAGGTTATGTGTCATTAAGAAGTGGGTTCGTACCTAACGTTTATGTGACATGGTCATAGGATAATGCAATAATGTAAGCAGAATGTGATCCTATCCTATATGTCAGTTAATATTGTACCTTCCAAACGCATGAAAAAGCTCATAAATGGTCAAAATTCACTAAGTCTCAATAAAACTGAATTAAAAAATGACCTTGCACGACAATATTAGTCGATAATGTTTGTAAAATAATAAAGAGAGGGTTTAAACTATAGAAAAGTGGGCAATTTTTTTTACAAATAGTAAGAAAATTCACCATAGACCAAAAAATTTGGTTTTTTACCACAAATAGTGCTTTTTGAACTTTTTCACCCTCAATATTCAAATGTGAATTCCAAAGGCTATAGGAAATGAAATCAACAACCGTCATGACCAAGTAATTTTTCTCATCATGCTCTTTCATTTTATAGTCTTTATTTCAAATTTTAATGGTTTATTTTTTGGACTTTTCCCACATAAACTATGTTATTTAGCCCACGCAAGTGATAGATCATCGAGTCACGTGTAGGGATGGGTCCATGCAGGAAAATAAAATCCTTCCCCTGTAGCCACGCATATGTCAAGTCTATGAGCCACGTGGAATTCCATGGGTAATGTTTTTTAAGTGTTTCATCTAACAAAACTCTCTTTCCTTTGTAGGATGGTCATTGAGTGGAGGGAGAGACTCACATGAATATTTTGATAAGGTCGTGCATGGTGATCTACCCACCCAACAAGCATTGCAAAGGTGTGAGAACTATAAATTTTGGAATCTTGGGAGTATGAGGGATCAGCCAATATTACTACAAATGCTCATAAACTATTGGGATCTAGACACATATGCATTCAATCTAGATGGGATGCCACTTAAAATTGAGGCAGAAGATATAAACTTCATCACTGGACTATCCAACCGACTTGAGGTAGTCAATATTAGGGATCATGGGGTCAGTTAGGGCATGATTATTGATGAGTAAATTGTCATATATTGCCTTACCAACACTAAGAAAGTGGTAATTCAAGTCACTATCAATGTGATCTAGAGCCTAAGCCTCAAGGTGATTATTCTAGTATTAGCCAAGATGTCATGGTCGACATCACTACATCAAGAATCACAACCTATGATGTTCTATGTGGTGGAATGTATGAGTCCCACCATCTATGATTGGAGCACTTCCTTGTTGGAAAAGATGAAACATCAACTGACAGATTGTAAACTTGGTCAAGCCAAGAGCTTTGGGTTCGCCGGCATACTATGCAGTTTCCTTTTTGAGAGGGTACCTAGCATTAGTCCCCAAGTTGAGGTCCCTCCTCATGGTCTACATGATCCATCCCAGGCTCGTTGTACTAACGTGATGCAAAGGTTAGGAGGGGGAAAATTTCCTTCTCCATTTACGGATAATTTCTTCCACTAGTGGTGACAACAAGTGATCACCATAGACGACTACCCCTATGCAGGGATAGACTGCCGTGGAGATAGGGACATGGCACTACCACTAGGTTTGCATTTGAGTATATAGGTGAGATCCATTTTTTGTTTTGTAGTATTTCATTTTTTTGTATTTTGGATTTGAGGAAAGCAAAGACATTTTTTTGGTGGTGTCATGTATTGTCATTAGATTCACTTTCAGCAGACATAGGTCCATGACAACTAGAAGTATATCCATGGAACCGATGCAGAGGCCGAGGATATGACATGATCAACATTTATGTTGAGAGGGTGCTATATAATGTGCAAGAAAATTGGCTTGTTTGATCCATAAGATCCCTATGGTACAGGTCAAAGACCTGCACGAGGCTATGCAGAGACACGTGGTTGAGGTACCCCACCCATGGGTTAGGATGTTTAGGTGTTTAGATAATGATGTAGTTTTTTACCATGATCATCATCCGGGACCAAATGCATAGATGTCATGACTCTATTTTGTTGTTGTCATTGTAACTTGGAAGGATATTATGATGTATATTACTATTGTATATTGTTGTACCCCCATCGGGGATGTGTGTTCCTCCTTTGGGGATGTCATCATTGTGTATGGTCACTGAGGTAAACCCTATGTTGGGGAAATAGTTGTTACAACTGATTTTACCACACATGGTAGATCACACATTTATGGCCTTCCTTGTCCCTCTGCAGACTCTTTGGACCCCATGGACTATTTTTGTACCTTTGATGTTTCCAAGATCATCCCTAAAAACACATGTTATTTGTTATACGCGACTTTTAAACCATTTCTCATGTATACATGCGGATATAACCCTTAAACTCGCATACATCGGGATGTGTGCAAAAGGCCAAATATTTTTGGATTTTTCCTTGATGTGGATCCAAGTCACTTGTCTCCTGGCCTTCCATATGCCTCGAGATCACTCATATTTGACTTTCCATTACCCCATTGAAGCACTATATAAGGAACCCTTTGGATACATTGAAAAGAGGAGAATTGAAGAGCAAGAAAACTATAGTCCATTGTTGTCGTAGCTTATACTTGAGTATGCATCCCTTTGTCCCTTGGAGCACTTGGTGTTCTTCCCAAGCTTGCCTTTGCTTGTGAGCTTGCTATTGAGAGATGGAGGATTGAGGTGGTGGAGGCCCAGGTGGAGGACTCAGTTTCTCCGGTTCGCAGACGTGCCGACAGAGGTTGTCATTCATGTAATCTTTGATTTATATTAATAAAAATATATTTTCCTAGCCAATGATGTGCATTTAAATGAATATTGAATCCATGGATGCTTTTAATTGATTTTACATTATTGATTATATATGCTAGAGTAGGTATAACACCATTATATAGCATGCTTGTCTTGTTTGTTGATTGTTGAGAGAGCAAATTGTTAACACAAGAGGGATTGGAAAAGTTCAATGGGGATCTACATCAACCATCTAGAATAAGGTATGTTTCGAGATCCTTTTTAGTGTTAGACGTTTTATTTCTCTTCCATATTGGGAAGGGATTGATTTCTATGGTTACTCTGTCTGTTGTGGTACACCCCAAGCCATAAGAAGTTTTCTCTATAACAGAATTGGCCACCATACTGGGGATCCAACCCAAAATCTTTGGTTTCACAGACCAAAATTTCAAATCATATGGAATTTTTAAATTTTTTACTATTTAGAGAAATTTTTGAAATTTTTTACCCACTTTCTATAGTTTTTTACCTTTTCTGACTATTTTGGACCGTTTTGAACTAATTTGATGATGTAGGATCCATTTTGAGCGTGGTTTAACTATGGTTTTGACTCGTTCGTGCCTATTTCAGGTATTATGTCTAAATTGGCATATAGGGTACGTTTCACATTTGTTTGCACTTTGCATTTCCTTACGACCGTTCCATTTTAACCTTAGGTACGAACCCATTCCATGGTGTCACAGAACCTTCATGCTGCTTTTAGAAGTGACACTATGTGAATGGGAGAGCTTTCCTATACATGGGTGCCCTAGTTAGATCCTTGTTTCATTTGGTGCCCATGCTGCGTTGCCTCCTTTAGGTTGTGGGAGTCCTTTGTATAGTATCGCCATGACTTTGCACAAGAGCTTCATACTCCTCTTGATCTTTTTGCTGGCCTTTTCCCCAAGACTCCCTTATGTTAAGTTGTAATTGCATTATCATGAGTTTTTCTTGCCTTATTGAGCCTTATGCTGACTTCCCTAACTTTGATTATCAACCATATAGTCCGAGCTTGTCTCATGCCCAACCAACCAGAGCCATTTTACATATCTTTTGTAGTTTGATTCCCCTTTTTTACCGGGAGGGGACTTTCCCCCAAGTTTCTTTATCCTACACATGTTTCCTTGCATTGAGCATAGGTATGTTCCACTACTTGGGACTAGTTTGTTTTCCCCTTGACACTCGTCTCCTCCTAGATTTGTCACTATAAAGCACTTTTATTCTTTTTCAAGCTTTTCAAAATATTTGAAAAAGTCCAAAAAAAAAATCAAAAAACCAAAAAGCCGGATAGGAAAATATGTTATCTTTAGCAGTAGTCACATCGTGTCACCTTCGAATAGAGCACTGTATATCACATTCATTGGTTGGGTTAATAGTTTGAATTTAGGAGTTGTACTCATTTCTCTAAGTTTAACTCCGTCGACTAGTTAAGCTTCCAGTCCCTATGGAGCCTCTATCGATGCCTCCTTTGTTGCAGAGATGTCCTAGTTTTGTATATTGAGTCTATGCTGCTTGCATTCAGTCACCATTCACCTTTATGCTCTTGTTCGAAGGAATTTGAAGCCTGAGTCAGCCATTCCTCAGTTTTCTTGACTTTGCATGTTGGCCATTCCTGGTACTAGTACTGGTTCGAGCACATTATGATCGAGTCCTTACACATTATACAACGTTGCTGAGTACCTTGTGTTGGATGATGGGGGATGCCTTAATTCCCTCATTCCAACGGATTTCATCCCATCGACTTCATATCATTTATTCTGGGATAGCAGTCTAGAGTCATTTGAGTTCCTTGAGACTTACAGTCATCAGTGGTAGGTTCTCTCGCCATCGACAGCTTTGGGAATACATCAATGTCCCCTGCTTGATGGATTCTTTTAAGTGTTCTACGTCAACACATTTATTCACACTTGTTATATTGCACTCTAGTGCCTTGATTCCCATTTTCATTATCGTTGGGTGATCTCGCATCTGTTAACGGTATACATCAATGACCGGTAATCAGACGATGGACTACTATGTTCAACCTCGATACCTCTATTCACATAGTAGGACATGTGCTCGTAGCATTTTGTGTAGAAGACTTTCCAGATTGGTGGCATTTCATATATGTTACCTCCTTCATCGTGCTAGTGTTCATGAGATTTCAGCTCTCATGACTTGATTCCAGTGTATGTCAGATATCTTCAGCCATTATGGAGATCTTGATCCATTGTATATCTTCATCTTTCATGGAGATCATGATCCTTTGTATATCTTCATCATGGAGATTCTGGTCTATCTATATTGTATGTGGCGATGACCACCCATGTCATATTTTGTATCATGCCTATTCATGGCCATTGTACTCTTATGTATCCGGGACTGCTGTATGTATTTGCAGTCATATGCAGAGATATTTGTACTATATTATTGGATGGCGGGTTCCTCCACCTGGTTCTTCATCACTCCACTTCTGGGATGGACTTATAATGTATTTCGGCCATCGTATCGCCTATCTAAGCTCACACATTAAAGGGCATCTGTTACAGCTGATTTTACCACACATGGTAGATCACACATTTATGGCCTTCCCTGTCCCTTTGCAGACTCTTTGGACCCCATGGACTATTTTTGTACCTTTGATGTTTCCAATATCATCCCTAAAAACACTTGTTATTTGCTATACGCAACTTTTAAACCCTTTCTCACGTATACATGCGGATATAACCCTTAAACCCGTGTACATCGAGATGTGTGCAAAAGGCCAAATATTTTTGGAGTTTTCCTTGATGTGGATCCGATTCACTTGTCTCCTAGCCTTCCATATGCCTCGATATCACTTGGATTTGACCTTCCATTACCCCATTGAAGCACTATATAAGGAACCCTTTGGATACATTGAAATGAGGAGAATTGAAGAGCAAGAAACCAATAATCCATGGATGCTTTTAATTGCTTATACATTATTGATTATATATGCTAGAGTCAGTCTAAAACCATTATATAGCATGCTTGTCCTGTTTTCTAATTGTTGAGAGAGAAAATTGTTAACACAAGCGGGATTGGAAAAGCTCAACGAGGATCTACATCAACCATCCGGAATAAGGTATGTTTCGAGATCCTTTAGTGTTAGATGTTTAATTTCTCTTGCATATTGGGAAGGGATTGATTTCTGCGGTTACTCTGTCTGTTGTGCTACACCCCAAGCCATAGGAAGTTTTCTCTGTAAAATGTATTTGTGAGTATTCCTAGGTAGGTTGGCCCCACAAGTAACCTAGTCGACCTAGTGGTTGAGTTAACAACTCAAGGGAAGAATATAAATAGGGAGGTGCCCTCCTCATTTGTCACACACTTCACTTGCTCTCTCATGTGCGCTTAAGAAGATAGAGGAAGAGGAGGGACAGAGAGATGCTACAGACATATTGTTCTTGGGTTATTCTATTTTGTCATCTTATCTTTGTGACGGAACTATTCTGAGGAAGTTTGTCGGGCTTTCTCCTTTATGGTTTCCCCAATGAAAATCTTTGTGTCTTGTGTATTTTGAGTATATTTGATGTATTGTTGTGCTTATTATTCTTTCAGATAAAGAACCTAATTAAAATAAAATAGAAAAACTAACATGGTATTAGAGCCAATCTGAAAGAAGGCACTATGCAACCAAAAAACAGCTACAATGGTAGCTACTGGAAATTAGGGTTTCATGCTTGAAAACCCTATAAGACTAATTCTAGTCATCTTGGAACTTTTACTATAACTCGGGATTGGAGAATGATCAGGAGCCTGAAAGTTTATAGGATGAATATGAAATCATGATGTAGCTTTTGTAAAAGTTTCAGCCTCAGATTCTCTATACTTTAGGTCATATGATTCCTCCAAATCAGGGTTCCATCATCCTCTAGAATACATTCATAAATAGGTGACCTAGGGATAACTACTATATCTCGAGATAGGAAGTTCCAAATGAAATTTCACAAGATGTTACAGGTAGGGAATGGACTGTAGTTTTTATTGTCCTTTTTTCAGAACCCAAATGTGAAACCGTGACACATGTTAGTCTGTACAAGTTTCCTATGCTGAACAATCCTCAAAACAGTCACCTTGGGAAACTCAGCCTAAGTCCAACTTGGGAATCCAATTCTACTATAACCTATGGGGTTAGAAAGAAGAAAGACCAGAATATTGAAGGATGAAGTTTAATACCTTTAGTAGTAGAAACTTTGGAGATATAGTAGAAATAATATCAGTCAATTATGTAGAAGAAAGTGAAGAAATTAGGGCTTCCTGTTCCGGGAGATTTCCACCATTGTTTTTAGAAAAGAAGTACATTGGAAAAATCACCTTGAAGAGGCACCCCTTTCTGTATAATCTGAAGTTTGGAAAATTAGGGTTTCTCTAACAAACCCTAGATCAGCGAGCTCTGGAACCAGGTCGAATACCCAAATTGGTAAGATCTAAATATTAGTTATTTCAATTTGAGGTTCGCATTTAAAAATGACTCATTGCACCAAGATTGATTATAAGCTTGGTGTAGCTAACAACTTCCGAGCATGGAAGTATAGGACCTCCCTGATCCTTGAAGAAAATGACGTGGATTAGTATATCAGTAAGGAATTTCTAATAGCCTGAGGGATATGAGGCTAAGGGTAGGGATAACAGAATCATTTCATATTTCATTAAGGATCATCTCAAACCTCATGTGTCATCCTTGAAGACACAAAAGGAATTGTTCGTTGATTTGAAAAAGTTGTTCAAAGGAAATAACATAAATCAAAATGACATTGAGGAACCAGTTGAAGAATGTGAAGATATAAAACTGAGAGACCATGCAGTCCTATTTCACAAGGGTTGCTCAATTCAAGGAACATGTTTAAGCAGTCAAAGAAGAATAAGATATTGCTATGACCATCTTGAATATGTGCAAGAAGTAAGTTGATTACCTATAATAGACTCTGGGAAGAGTGCACACAAGAAGAAGCGTGGCTCATAACAAGAGAAGAGAAGATGGGATCAACTGAAGATCAAGCTCTCATGATTCAAAGAAGAAAGAGAAGATTCCTCAAGCAATGAGGAATATGTACTTTAATCAAGAAGGAGTCTACCCACCAAACAAACATAGATAAGAGTTCAATTGTCATTTCATGATATTGTTTGGTTGTGCACTTGTTTATATTCAGTTGGTGTATTATGCATGTTTGAGTGTTTGCATTTATACTATTGAATTGCACATGATGGGTAAGAAGTCAATGATTTTGTACAACATTCCATTGCTACTTGTCTAGATAGAAACCTCTTTGCTAACATATTAGGAGTAGTACACATTCTTAATAACATTGGGGTATAAGGCATCTAGAAGTTACTGTATGTATACGGGATATGAATAAATGTTGTAGCATTGGCTAAGATAGTTGGATGACTATGTCACATATATTTGTTGTTATTAATATGTTTTGGAAATTATGAGATTTTCTAATCATGCAACTAAGCTTGACTTGTAGATCGTTCTAAATAACAAGTAACGACAGTTCAGAAGAAGAACCTGAAGCTCCCCGGGTCAGAGACACCGTGGAGAAAGAAAGAGCTTCAGAAGAAGATAAAGAGAAAGGTAGATCCACCTCAAGAAATGAGCACCATCTTGGGCACAAGAGATCATCCAAGATAAAGAATAGTATGAAAATACTTCCAAATAAATTAAGATGCCTCAAACACACTCAAGTTATGTGACACATTTGAGTGACATCATTGATGCAGATCCTTCCAGCTATGAAGAAGTAGCCAAGAATAAAGGGAAGGAGACTATGATCAAAGAGTAATAGTTTATCAAGAGGAATGATGTACAGGATGCGGTTCTAAGACCGGAAGGGAAGTCCGTAGTGTATTCCATATGGATCTACAAGATCTAGCATGCAGTAGATGGCAGCATCATGAGATACAAGGCAAGATTCGTGGCATTAGACTTCTCACAAAAAGAAGGCATAAACTACGAGGATACATTTGCACTAGTTGTGAGCTACACTTCCATTAGATCCATATGTGTAGGTATGTTATGGGAGATACACTTGTTGGATATCAAGAAATCATTCTTGTATGGTGTAGTCGAGGAGGTGGTGTAGTCGAGGAGGAAGTGTACACATAAAAACCATTGGGAGTCGAGACACATGACAGGAAGACTCATGTGTGCACATTAAAGATGAACTTGTAAGATCAGAAGGCACCCATGGGATAGCACAAAGAGCTTGAATATCACCTAAGAGTGATGAAGATATTAACCTTTGCTACAAGGTTGAAGATGAAAACCTATAGAGGACGACAACTCACAGATGGGTGCAAGAGGAAATTTTCAACAAATTTCAAGATATATGATCTTGGTATCCAATGACTTTAGATGGATACATAGAAGATCAAGAGTAGAGGAAACTACCTGTCACTCCAGTACAAAATGTTTCTATACATAGAGTACAAAATACAGAGGGAGGATGAGACTCCGCTTTAGAGTGAGTGACTGTAAATATCCGGAAGTTCGGCATGGTACGATAGGATGGAAACCTTCCTGGTAGGCCTATTTACTGATAATAAAGTGGATTCCAACCTTTATTTCAAGGTTGAAGGAGGAATACCAATGATGCTCCTGCTATATGCCGATGACCTGTTACTAATAGGAGAGGACGAACTCATTGAAGATGCAAGGAGGAGACTTGCCACCGAGTTCGAAATGAAAGACCTAGGGATGATACACTAATTCCTAGGCATGGAGGTGTGGTAGAATATAGATGGTGTTTTACTTGGTCAAAGAAAGTATGCAGTGGAGATTCTGAATAAATTCAGAATGCTGGACTGCAACGCGATAACCACACCTATGGAATCTAACTTGAAGCTTTTGAGTGATGCTTCATCTGAGTCGGTTGATGACATGATGTATCATTAGATGATTGCCTCATTCATGTGCATGACGAATACGAGACCAGACACATGCTTTGATGTGAACACCCTGCTCTAGTTCCTGACGGATCTGAGACATGTTCACCTGGTTGTCACAAAGCATGTAGTGAGGTACCCAAAGGGTATAGTTGATTATGGACTCAAGTATGATACAAATTAGAAGACTAACCTGCACAATTATGTTTACTTAGATTGGTAAGGCAACACCACTAAGAGGAAGAACACCTTGGGTTGCTTCATATGATCTACTGGTTTGGCAGGATGCAGTCCTGATGGATCTGAGTACATCCGAGGCAAAATATATTGCTACTTGGTCGGCTAGTTATGAGGTAGTATGTTTTTTTTAAAGCTACTATCTGATTTGATTAATATGACTTACATTTTTGTATGATGCAGAGAGGAGAAGTGAAGCTCTAGTATAAGATCTAGATCGAGGCCCCTTGAAAGAGTGAGTGATGAATTCTAGCATATCTAGAGATACAGGTTATCTGAGTGTAAAAGTCCTGACGAAGTTTGTAGGTTGCTTGAATGTAATAATTCATGTAGGTTGTCCTTGAATGTAATCAGTCCTAGCAAAGCTCGTAGGTTATCCTTGGACATAATCAATCCTGATATAATTCTATGCTAGAAATAGCCAGAGTGAAGTTCAAGTACTTCAAAGAAATACTTGGTGAGATCCAGAATGAGACCTCTTGAAAGAGGGAGTGATGAGTTCTAGCATAAATAGAGAGATAGGTTGTCTGAGCGTAAAATCTTGGCAAAGATCGTAGGTTTCTTAGACGTAATCAGTCTTGTAAGTTGTCCTCAGATGTAATCAGTCCTGGAGAATCTTGCAGGTTATCCTTGGATGTAATCAGTCTTGATATGTTTCTATGCTATAAATAACGAGAGACCAGAAGACACAGATGCATGAGATCTCACATGGGAAATGAGACAGGTTGTTCGAGCGGAAATAATCCTGGTGTAGCAGGATGCTTGGACGTAATTAGACTTATAGGTTGTCTAAGTGTAAATATGATTCCCTCTATGATACGCAGCTCACTTAGACGTAATAAGTCCTGAGACAGTTTATCCGAATGTAAATATGAGTCCTTGCATGGTACACAGCTTATTCGGATGTAATAAGCCTTGTGGGTTGTCTGAGTGTCAAAAGAGCCATGGTGGGATATGCAGGTTACTCGGATGTAGTACGCCCCGAAGATTGTATGAACAGAAAAGATCTTGGACGCAGGTTGTTCATATGTAATAAGTCCTTAAGGTTGACCTAAAACTTAAAAGTCCTGATGTAGCAGGTTGTTTGATTGTAATCAACCCTTACATATAATATCCATATGTGTGTGTGTTACCATGTTGAGATGATAAGTTTGTGAATCACAAGAGGTGCACCTAGGAGGTTCTCCTTTACTGGTAGAATGCAAGTTGACCATGTAGAGACGTAATGCACTGAGTGTGCTCCTAGGAAATTATTTCATTGTAGAAGTTGCAGGTTGTCTTGATGACGTGAAAAGATCATGGATTACTCCTATGGTGATAGAACGTATGTGGTATGCATCTAAGATGTTCTTTGTGTTCTCTATGTGTTTATTTTGTTTTTGCAAGACAAAAGAGATGATCTGGATATGAAAAGATAAAGGTAGGAAGCGCTGGTCATTGTCGTGGCAATGTAAAGAAGGTCTTGGACCGTACCTACGTGATGATATGGATATGATGAGATGATGGTAGGAAACACATTTTATTGCAATGACAATGTAAAGAAGGTCCTAGGATGTATCTGCACGATGATATGATACGACGATAAGACAATAGGAGACACAATGTATTGCAGCGACAATGTAAAGAATGGTCCTGGTCTCAACCTACATGATGGCTTGCTCATGGATATGATGAAGACCTAGATGAGGTCTAGGTCTACACCCAGCATGAAAAAGGGTTGGCTCTGTAGAAACTTCCTATGATGGATAGATGCAACAGATTGGACAAGATAAGGACAATAGCAGCAATGACGATGATGACTCAGTGATGATGACCAGATGTGTTGATGATTGTGGCAAGAGAATACCTTCCTATTTAAGAGGGAATGTTATTGTAATTATAACTTCTGAAGATATTCTAACGTATATTACTGTTGTATATTGTTGTACCCCCATCGAGGGGGGTGTTCCTCCATTTGGGATGTCATCATTGTGTATGGTCACTGAGGTAAGCCCTCCATTGTAAGTCAGGGCAATAATCCCCAGGTTAAATAAAGGAAAATGTATTTGTGAGTATTCTTAGGTAGGTCATCCCCACAAGTAACCTGGTCGACCTAGTGGTTGAGTTAACAACTCAACATAAGAATATAAATAGGGAGGCACCCTCCTCATTTGTCACACGCTTCACTTGCTCTCTCATGTGCTCTTTATGAGAGAGGGGGGACAGAGAGATGCTGCATATATATTGTTCTTGGGTTATTCTATCGTGTCATCTTATCTTTGTGATGGAACTATTATGAGGAAGTTTGTGGGGTTTTCTCCTTTATAGTTTCCCTGATGAAAATCTCTATTTTGTGTATCTTTGATGTATTGTTGTGGTTGTTATTCTTTCAGATAAGTATCCTAAGTAAAATAAATTAGAAAAACTAACATATTTTGTATTGGTGGTGTATATTTTGAGGGGTAGAAGCCCAATTTTGTACTATGGCACCATATTTTTTGGAACTTTTATTTGGAAATAAAAACTTATGGCTACCGGTTTGATATGTGTAAATGTGTATGAATGTGAATGTATGTATGTGAATGATTATTTCTTAGTTATGTGACAAATTCCAATCTAAATTATAATTTTCATATGAATCGACAACTTGATTATATCATCTAGGTATATAAATGTATGTAATGAAAACAAATTGTCATTCTAACAATCTTACCCTTAAGAACCTTCTTAGCAACGTAGGATCTCTAACTCGGTACCGACCATTACACTATGAATCCAGGATAACTTCTAAAGACCGAATACCATTTGAAATGGCATCTTGTAGTAGATCTATAATTGTAGTATACTCAGCCACATTATTTGAGGATGGTTGAAGGCATACACCTCCTGAAGACACTATTTGACCCTCGAATGCATCAATGGCCCAAGAAACATAAGCTAAGTTCTATGCATGGCATATGGCACCATATAGAAATCCTAGGTATGTTGAAGACTCTGTCGACATCTTCCAACAAATAGGAAGCATCTCAACAAACCGGTGACACCGCAAGAAAAAGCAAAAACTATGCAAAACTCTACAATAATATACAAGGTACCAACCCAAGATGGAGACTCAAGTGTAGTAATTCTTAAGGTAGAGCCCATTTATAGGCTCCTTTAGTACATTTCCTTCGTAATATTCTAACTTGTAGGCTCCTTTCTCTAGGACATGCCTCACAATGTAAGGACCATGCCACATAGGATTAAATTTGCTTCCTCCCAATGGTTCACTGGCTTAATCATATAAGAGGACCAAGTCACCCTCATTATACTGACGAGGACGGACAAGATTATCATACTAGGCATTGACATGATGCTTATTTACTTTTATTGCCACAACAACATCTCGTTGTTGCTCATCAAGTTGCTCGAGGTGGACTAAACACTGTTCTAACTTAGAGGTGTCAAGAAATAACTCTATGCCTAGATTTAAGGAAGACATCTTGCATTCAACTGGTAAAACCAACTCCACCCCATGAACCAACTAGTACAGTGAAAAACTGGTGGAAGTCTTTATTATAGTCCAATAGGCCCAAAAATCAAGATACAACATGGTATTCCAATTAGTCTTATTTTGTGCAATTTTTTTTTTGCAAATGGTCTTAATATATTTATTAACCACCCCAACCTGACCATTCAATTAGGGGTAATAAGACAAAGAATGATCTTTCTTAAACCCCAACTTCAAATCTAATTCCTCTATCATCTTATTTTGAAAGTGACTACCATGAGTAGTGACAATATCCTTTGGGATCCCAAACCAAGTGATGATCTGATTGAACATGAAGTGAGCGACCGACTCACCATCGGATTTAACTGTAGGCATGGCCTGCGCCCACTTATTAAAGTAATCAATGACCACAATAATATGATGATTCCCCCCAACTAAATCTAGGTTGAAATCCATAAAGCAGGCTACCCCCCACTTGGTGAAGGGACCAACAGTGATAATTGGATGTAATGAGACAGGATGTGAGCGCATGTTCCAAAAAAATAGTTGGCAAAGGTGACATCTCTTGACCACATTAAAACAATATTTAAATGTCAATAGCCAATAATAACCCGCTCTTAAAATATTTTGAGTTGTAGCAAACCTAGATAAATAACCACCACACACCCCACCATTCATTCATTGAGCACAAGCTCAGCCTCCTCTTGAATTAAAAAATGATGTAAAATAGAGTCTACCCCACGACGATACAATGTGTCACCAATGACGAGGTAGTTTTTAGCATTATGATGTAATCGTCATTGTTCATCCCTCGAGAGATGCAGAGGGAACTTGGGATTTCATAGATAGATGATAATATCACCATAACAAGGGTTCATGGACGAGATGAGGAAGATGTGCTCATCCATGAATGAGTCCTCATGAATCGTATCCTCATCCACTCTAGGAAGATCCAACATCAACTCCGTGAATACCAAAGACTTCTTATATTTTGCAGACACAAAATCAAGGTCAAACTCCTATAAAATAACAATATGTTATATTCCCCCCCCATCATCCATCTAGTTAGGACGAATTAAAATGGATTGATACATGCTACAACTGTGGTCTCACGAAGTGCTACAACTGTGGTCTCACGAAGTAAGAAGTAATGTCTTAATCACTAGACTACGTGAACAATTGATAAGGCCAACTTATCCATGTGAGTATATTGAAGTTCCGCAACAATAAGATTATGGCTAAGATAATAAATAGCATGCTCATGGAGCTCGTCATTATTTTTAAACAATACCATACCAATTGTTTCTTGAGACACAACCACATAAGTAAAGAAGTCTCTACTGTAGTCTGAAGGAATAAGCAGAGGTTCTAATGACAAGGATTTCTTAAGAGCGTTGAAGGACTCATGGGATCACTCATCCCATAAGAACGGAGTATCCTTCTTCAATAAGCACATAAAAACCTTGGTCAGGTTCGCATAATTCACAATGAACCGAGGAAATAAATTAGCCATCCCTTGGAGACTCTGAAGTTGTCGAATTATGTGTGGGGGACGCAACTAAAGTACTACCTCAACCTTCAATGAATCGACCTTAATCTCCTCCTTTGACACAATGAATTCCAACAAGTGACCATTCTTAACACAAAAATATTCACTTTTGAGGGTTTAAATGAATCTGATAACGATAACATCTCTCAAAGACTAAATGAATATGTGTTGGATGATCCACTCTCTGACAAGAGTGAGCAGTGAGGTCATTCATATACAATTCAATTATATGTTTAAGGTCATGAAAGGAAAAGGTCATCACCCACTGAAAAGCAGCTTCGACGTTTTTAAGACCAAAAGGAATATTTTGATATGCAAAAGTTCCCAAAGCCTACATAAACAATTTGTCTTATGTTGATCCTCGAGCTTAATCTGGATCTGATATAGCCAAAAAAACCATCCATAAACATGAAAAATATTGCTTCCCATGCACTCATCTAAAATTTGATCAATAAATGGAGTGGGGAATTTATCCTTAGGACATGCTCTATTCAAATATATAAAATTAGTGCACACACAAATGGTTCCTTGCTTCTTATCCACAGGAACGGGATTGGATACCCATTCAGTCAAGGGAACCAGGTAAATGAAACCAACTTTGAGAAGCTTCTCTACCTCAGCCTTAATGGTGGGAGCCTTACGAGGAATCACATCTCGTAAGTGTTGTCGAACATGCTTAGCATTAGGATAACTTTTGATCTGATGTTTGACAATGCGGGGTTCATTCCCTGACATTTCTTTGTAATAATAAGTGAATATGTCACATAATTATTTAAATAACTCAGTGTTCTATTTGACATATATACTATGAGTTCCTAATGGGACCACGAGGTGACCAAATTTCTCGCTTAAGGCCGATAAAAATTCATCATTCTCAATCCGTTCAAGCTCCAGGAGGAAATAAGATCGATGATGCATATCCTCCCAAGTTTGTTCTGGACCAGACATGGCATCGGCAATAGCTTTGTCAGAAGGAAAATTGTCACCAAGGAAATCATGGGAGCATGAAGAATTAACTGCCCAAGCAAGCGGTACAAGAAGATTTTTCTCTTCTACCTATAAAGAGGAGAGATCAGGGTATGCAGGGACATCAAGTCATCCTTGGTGAGAAATCTAGGATGTAGGAAACCGAAGAAGGGAAAGTCCAAGGATTGCTCAACTCAACTACGAGGTATGAAATGGGTCTAGAATCAAAGGTGATGAAACACCACCAGGTGTGGAATCAATAACTAGGATTGGTGCTGAAAAGTTAAAAGTTCCCATCAATGAAGCATGCATTCCAACACCAATGTTCTTATTTGTTGGTTGAGAATTGTCAATTACCAGAATGGTTGAACCCAGTGATATTGAGGAACTATAATTATCAAATGATAATTAATTGATCATCATTATTATACTCTCATGAGGAAAGAATAAAACACGAAACATAGACATCACGATTTCCTTCATGGCATCAATCTAGTTTCAACCCAGTAGAAGATTATAGTCAAGGGGTGCATCAACCACCTCGACCTCAACTGGCATGGTCTTGCCCCCCAACTGAAACTTAAGGGAAGGAATGATGACATGTAGTATAAATGAACGTTCGTCAAATCCTGTCAACATAGTCATATATTTGGACAACATGGGAGAGCCAAGACCCTTCCAACAAGCCAAAGACATCATCGATGTTGCAACATCTTCATAAATGATGGTGCGTTTAATGGTGTTATTCAAACACTCCACATGGACTTCAAAAGCTACATGGTAAGTTAAGTGAGGTTGGACATCATGAGTCTCTAACTTGATCACACTGGGGCCATTTGAATCAAGGACTCCTAAAGCAAACAACAAGGCTTTCCTCTGCGAAGGACAAGTCTGGAGCACTTCTAAGGCCAACATTGCACAGGGAGTGTATCCCAAACCCTCTATGATAAAATATTTTTTGGCAGCTCAGAAGTTAGGATTATGAGTTGAGCACTTAAGGACTCCTTTGGGAACACATTGCATAGACTCGGGCTTATCGATATACAAAGGAATCTCCAGAGGTGGAGGTTCTTTCCCCATGGACGGTTGCAATGGACCATAATCGTGAGAATAAGTCACAACATGAACAACCGACAACATGTTAAAAAAACCATGACCACCTTCATGGTGTTATCACTCAGAATGTACCCAGGTTGTAAAAGGTAAATCCCAAAGGTAACAGCAAAAACCACTTCAGAAAGAAACTGGCTTTTCTTTCCAGAGAGGGATCTCTCAAATATAAATTTAACAAGGCCAGATATAGGAATCAATACTTTAACATTATGCAGATGGTTGAAACAACACATATAACCATTGGGCAATGGATTCAAATAAATAAAGATAACACAAAGCTTTAATACATGGGATTTCAACAAAGGCAAGATAACCATCCAGTTATAGTCATTCATTGATTTCAAGTGGAAAAGAAAGAAGCATAAACAATAAATCAATATAGAAAATCATAAGATGAATTCCATATCAACTTTAGCAGAAACATTTATGAAATATCTGAAACAATAGTCAGAGCATAACAAGCATGAATTCTGAACTATTCAACACTGCGCTTCAGATATGAACAAAACAAAATGGAATATAAGCACTGAGAAGACAATCACATAGAAAGGAAAAGCACAGACTGTAACGTAAATGACACAGGAATCTCTGATGATTAACCAGCATTCAGCTTTGTTATTTCAAAAATTATATGTCCTCAAAAACATCGATCAAACATATGGGTTCCAACCTCCAATACATCAAGTAAATTCAAATATATACATAAATAACTTCTTCCCAAGAAGATCAAAAACTGAATAATCTGTTAATCAAAGTTTTTTGTAACTATATCCCTAACAACTAGGAACAAACTACATGCTTCGATTCTGATAACAGATCGTTTAATTATAATCAACTTGGTGACAACAAGGCATGAATAAGCAGCTCCACAACGCACAACACCTGTTTTTTAAGGATGAAGAATATACTTGGTATTCCTGAATATTTCCACGGTATTCCATTGTTCTGCACCTAGCATGTTATACTCTGTCATTTCTCTGATAGATACTTCCAGATCCACATAGGCCTCATAAGATACAGTGGGAAACCCTCCTCTAATGATTATAAACTTTTGCAATATTTCGAAATCCTTTGTTAATTTGTCCACGATGATTTTCCCAGTCAGTCCTTTAACCAAGTCATCAAAATTCGAATGGTCCATGCGGTTTTGTACTAACAGACTATGATAATGTTCCTGAGAAAATAGTCTTCCTTCTTCGTCCCAGAAAGAAGGGAGGTCGTCTTCAAACAACTCCCTAAAAGAACGCCTGAAATCATTTATCCGTGAAGACATTGCATTCACCTTATCTTGTACCACCTTCATGAGTTGATGTTTGTTAATGAATTTTTTCGACCATAGTACAATAGCTACTCTGTCTTTAATCCCTATCTCCTGCAACTTTTGATATGTTAGGGAATTCAAAAAATTCAGAGCATTTTGAGCTATGTTTAAAGGATTCTTCTCCATGGTCTCATTTGCCAGCTTTAATCTCTAAGTGGCTAAATTAAATAATGCACTTTGATCATCAATAAAATTTAGATAATGTCTAAATTTAGTAACCTCTACAGATAATGTATCCCAGATTACATGCTTAGCTCCTTGTAGAGGGGCCTTTCCTGTACTCCTTTCTTTCAATTCATTAAACTTTTTCTGCAACTGACTTTTATCATGTAATATTTTATTCTTACTTTCAACCATTTTAGCCAATTCTGATTTGATCTTCTCATTTTCTTCTTTCAATTCCTTGATTTCCACATCCTTCAGGCTCACTTGTGACATTGACACTAACAAATCATCAACAGAAAATTCACTTAAAGGCTTTTCAATATTTACAAGAGATAAATCTGTATCAATAGGAGTCTGGCTCATCAATTCTTCCATAATTTCCTTTTCGTCGTTCTGCTCTTTTTTCAACTTTGAAATCTATGTCATCAATTCAGTTCTCTCCATTTCCCATTTGCTCTTTTCCTCTTGCAATTTCAATGTTTTTCCTTTATACTCCATCATCTCTTGATAAACTTTGTCTTTCTCTTCTTGCAATGCCAATAACTCTGGGGACTGAGCGTGTTCCGAATTTGGGATTTTCAGCTTCTTTTTCAATACCTGGATGGTATTGTCTTTTTCTTCCAAAAGCTTTCTAGTGGCCTGCGCATTTCTTGGTTCACTTCCCGAATTTATAACATCTACCTGCAACTTCTAAATCTGGATTGAATTTGCTTTATTCTCTACTTTTTCGTGTTTCAACTGGACCTCCAATTTATCCACAAGGGATTGCAATTTGTTAATTTTCACAATGGCATGTAATAAACCTAAATAAATAATATCTCCCGTCTGCTTGTGGAGCTGTATCTTGTCAGGTACACTGATTTTATCTAACCTTACTTCCATCTCAGATACTTTTTTCTCACTTACCATAGCTAATTTTAAGGTGTTCCTCTCTACATCCCGAGTAGAAATCAATGATGCCTTTTGGTTGCCTAGACTCCTTACTCGAGAAAGTAGATTTTTGGTCTCCTCTAATTACTGCATCTGTTTTTCAGCATAATTTGTCATGAACTCTGCTTTGGATTTGAAAGCTAAACTGGGCTCTGCACTATTTTCACCTCCAAAGGAAAAATGATTCAATTGTACTGACTTCTTAGGGAACATAACTATTTTCTTCAACTCCTCTGAAACTATTTCACTTGAAGCTTGATCATCCTGAGAAATTGTTTTAGTCTGTTTACATGAATTTTTTTCATCCACATCCATATTTTCAATCTCAGAAAGACTTCTTTTAATCAAAATGCTAGAATTTTCAGGTGCTTGAACTGCTGTAATCAATCCACTGCTCTTACCTTCATTACTTCCTGGACTTTCTACAAAACAAGACAAATTGGCTATTTCTTCTAAACCTTCAACAACCTGATGATCAAATGGTTTGTTCTTATTTGATCGCTTCCTTTGAGAAATTATATGATGTGGATCATAATTGATTTTTTGTTCTTTCTAGAAATCCATAATCTCTAATAATTTTTCCACAATCATCAAGGCACTTTCGTTTTTGAAGATAAATGGACCAACTTTAAGAGGAAATTTGATAATAGAAGACTTCTTGAATGCTCCAAAATGATCCTCCTCTACACATAATCTTTGCCTCATGAATTCAAGTGCAAAAATTCTAGGGGTAAGAAAAACAGGTAATTTGTACGGTTCCCCAGTGAAGCCATACACTCTCGAAACAGTAAAATCTTTGTATAAAAACCAATCCCCAATTCTATCTTCTGAGGATGATTGCAGCATGAGCTTCATTTCTTCTAGTACTCTGGGTAATACTTCATCAAACAGCAACTTGTACATCTCGGACATAATGGAATTTACAAACTCGAACATATTGATTTGCTTTGGAAGATCTGAAGAGAAAATAGTGGACAAGAATTGTAATTATGTTACATTCGAACATAGAAACATGTTCAACAAGTATGATTGGTATTTGAAAACCCTGACCTTTGGAAACTCGACTAACTGGATATGAATGACTTCCGCTAAATACTCATCCAAACTGAAATAACGGATTGAATGGGACTCGGGACTGACTGAACTCATTTTCAATAAAAAACCCAAGACAACTTCATTGACATGAATGTCATCATCTAGAACTAAAATTTGGCAGACCAAAGACATAACCAATCGCACTTCTTCTTTGAAAATATGAATATTATATGGCATAAAAATACCTTCTAACGACTGACCTTGATTAAGTATACTGGACAGAAACTCACATCTAATCTCAATTTTACAACTTTTGTATATTTCAACTAATACAGACTCATTCACAGACTCACAATTGTCAGGAAAACTATCAGGCAAATTAAGAAATCCATGAATGGTTTTTGCATCAATCTTACACAATATTTTGGATGTGGAATGACTCATGATGACTCTCTCAAAAGGTGAGTAGTTGCTTGCGCACCATTCAACAAATTTAGGAAACGGTAAAGTCTGTTCAATGGAGAAATAATACGAAAAAGACTTGCAGACACTCAAAATGTCATTTCCCTGTAAATTATATTGCCACAACCTTTCTTTAGAAACTGATACATTTCCGACTGATAAAATCGGGTCATACACATTTATGTCTCTATCAACAACGAATTCCTCCCTTTCATCCAGAACTCAGCTTAAAACTCTTAACCCCTGTTCTCTCTCCATAACGGACAATGGCAATAATTCTCTGAACAGAGCTTAAGTGTTTGAAGATTAGCTATGACTGTAACTGTAGATATGTAAGGTTGACTTTGGAAAGATGGCGGGTTGTCTCCTTCGCTCATTCGCAACATGCAAATAAAAATGATTTTTTAAAAACAAGTCAACCTCATCTTTATATAATGGTCTGTTCCGGAGGCTCCACTAAGTGGTTTTTCTTTAACCGCTTTCCTCCGCGGAATGCACTCTGAACCGCCACGTGTACCGTGGTTTATATTTTGCTACCGCCTTTTTGTTTCAATCATCGTGCAACTTTATCCTTCAGAGCCGCTAACAACCGTCAATGAATCTCCACTTTTTGTTTAAGCCGTCGGATTAAAATTGGATGTACACATTCCGCTAGCCCTTTTCTATTTTTAAAACGTGCATCTTTATTCATCGGAGTCTTTATCAATCGTAGATTTCACCCGTTTTGTTCCATCACCGTCGATCTTCATGTTTCGTTAACCACATTCGCTTATCCTTATCTCCCATGCATCTCCATATAGCGGATTTATTTCAAACCGTAGATCTTCACTTCTTCCGTTTTACACCATTGGATCATGAGCCAAATTAACCTTTATGCACCATTTTATAATAGAATCAAACTATTAATCCTAGCCAAGTTCATGTATCCTTTTATTTTTCCTCCATCATTTTTCTTCCTCAACTGTTCAAAATAGAGGTGCTAACACATGGGATGGAGGGTTTTGATTCCCACCAGACCCAATTCTAGTAGGCAAGGCACTCAAAGACATGTTTTGGTTATGCATAAGGGGATTTGTTAGCACAACTGGGCTTTGCATGATGAAATTTGAGGCCTCATCGATTCTAGGGAACAAGTGCATAATATGGTATCCTCCACAAATTTTACATGGCCATTTGACCTTACTTTTATAATTTTTTTCCCCACCAGCATTTTCATTGTTCTTGTCATAATCAATGTTTTCTTTCTTATTCCCACCCTTCTTATTATTCTTGCCCTTCTTTTTATTCCATCAGGGTTGTTGCTTACCCTTTTGGTTTGATGAATGCACATAATGTACATCCACTGATTGGGTGGGGGTGGACTAAACCGTAACTTGTCCAGTCGTAGACTGGTTAATAGAAAATTTTTGCATTTGATTTGTAACTTGGTCCATAACTTTTGTACTCACAGAGCCAACAATGCCATCGACATGTGTCCCTGGTTTGAACTTGGGGTCATGATTCGATCTCGGTTCGTCATGAATGATCTCATAAAGGATTCCAGACTGTGCATAAATCAATTCTAATTGTTGAGCTCAGAAAATTGCTTGTTCCTCGATAGCCACTCCGGATGTCGAAACATCCTTCGTGATATAAGACAATAACAACTTAAGGAATCACTCCAATAGGAATTCAAGTGGAATGTTGTCCTTAATCAATCGTTTTCATCTATGCCACTCTTGAATATGGTTGGAGATGTGAGTAGCCTTATCTTGATAAAAGGTCGATAAGAGCTCCATGTTGGCGTTGTAACGGACCGAAAATTGAAAGTGATTAACAAATACCATGGCTAAATCATTAAAAGTCTGGTATGTTCCCCTAGGAATCTCTATATACCATTTCACATTTGGATTCATAAGGGTGCATTGAATAGTATTAATCAAACAAAATCATTGTTCAGTGAATTCGAATAGCACTAAAGATGGAAATTAGTGATGTGATCACTAGGATCTTTGCCCTTATTACCTTCAAACTTCAGAATGTCTGAAGGAATATTAGCGGGGACCAAAGGCCATGCCAGATCATGACACATTGGGTCATTCTTAAGTCTAGACAAGTCAGGAAAATTCAATGTGGCTAAGAAAGGGAGACTAGGTTGCAAGATTTGATTCCATGCACCCTAGAAAGATTGATTCGGACAAGGTGGGTTTTGGTAAAGGCCATGACCTTAACCAGTTGGATAATAACCTCCTCCCATATGACCCATATAAGGATGTACCAACATTTGCATATTATGCATTCCTTGGGAAGGGGGAACGACATTACCATAGTTACACATTTGATGGACCAAATTACCCCCTGACATCTGAGGAGGCATGTATCCTCCAGACAAAGGGACACTAGATAAAGGGGGAACCTTACCAAATGAAACATCCCCTCCTACGGGACCACTTGAAGGATGAGTAGGATTCATCATAAGGAATGCATTCAAAGGAATAAGTGTTGTAGACAAGCAAAAAAGGATGGGATATAAGTTGTGGACCCAACATTTACATATCCACCTCCACTCGAAAAAGGATTAACGCTGGTGCGAGGAGTTGATGAAGGGGGTGGTCAAATCATAACAAATGGATATGAAGGAGGGATATGACTACCTCCAAACTAATATGCAATGAAAGGGGCCGATGTGCCCCCAATCCAACACTAATATTACTACTGGGAACCAGGATGGATGATGGAATACTGGTTGATGCATTCAACATGCCAAAAGTAAAATGATTCAAGGAAAATGGAACGAACTAAGCCTCAATATTCTACCTCCTCGAGGATAATTTTGGTAGATGATCTGAAGACCATGCGAACTCAAAAGGATTCATTCCTACGAGGCGGGAACGACTAGAAGTATAAGGGCTAGTGTAGGTCGGGGTCCCTGGGAACCATAAGGTAGACGAAGAAGGAGTCCCATGAACTCCTCCACCCAATGCAAAAAAAGGGGTTGGAGGGAGCTTTAATGTCTCAAAAGTAGTACTCATTATAAAAATTCTAATGAGTCCTCTATGAGAAAGAGGACCGGTATTGCGTCTCTGCCTCTTGAAAGGAGGTTGTGAAGGATCAAAAGGTGGTAATATTGATAAGCGACGAGACCTACGAGGAGTCAGAACTCGATCCACGATGACTCTACAACGAAAGACTTGAGTAACCATGATCCCTAAGGCCAACTAGCGAACACATAACACACCCCTAAAGAAGCTAGGATAGATGCACACATGCAAGGAATCTAGATAAATGAGCTCTCAATATGAATCAAGTATGTATCTCCTAGGAGTGGCTCAAGACTCTCATCCACTACAAGCGAAGGTGTGTGACCAATTATAGTGGCACTCAGCTTCAATGCATAAAAAAAACTGTGTCATCTGATCCCTACCTGGATGGGACACCCACATAATAACCTATGCAAGTACTCCCTGCGGTACCTAGGAAAAGAAACTATGGTCACCTCAATATAACCAATGCTTAGGTGGACAATCGTAGGCGGGATTCACCATATGGGAAGGGTAGCTAATACCAAAGCTCGAAAGCACGAAAGGTACCTCAAAATCCCCCATATACTCATAAGATCCTGGAAAGAGCTCCAGTGCTCACTTAAGGTAGTGGAGGGATATCCCCTCCACCAACGTGTGTGATGCCTTGTGATTGATTCCTAATTAAGAGGAGATTCTTGAGAACACCAATTATATCAAGGATTTCTGCTCTCCTTGGTCAGACACCTAATTGTTTATGTTTTATAGTCTTGGAGAATTTTACTCACACAATCCTATTCCAAGACTCTAAAACCTAATAAGCGTTGTTGGTGCATCCTATTAAAAATCATTTTTTGTAATCAATTTTAAATTAAGCGTTAATTTTAATGATATTTGCTTGCTCAAAGGATATTGTTGTGAAACTAGTGATGCTATGACTCAACAAGAAAAGTAAATATGCACACCTAGAAACATTGCTAAGTACTTGTTTTCCAAATGAAAAGATGGTATGCCACTAAATGAAATGCATAAAAATGATTTATTTCTCTTTAAATTTGAATGCAATCTTTCCTATATGAAGCCTAGACTAGTTCCATTCCAAGCAAAACCAATTTGCAAGTGCTTCTTTTATTGCAAGACGCAAAATGCAATTAAACATGCAAATATTTTTATATTTTCAAAATAAATGAATGAAAATGTAAAATGAGGTCACTAAAATCTCAGCCCCTACAACAAGTACAAAGAAACAAGGCCAACAAGAGACTAAGGATCATTGATTCATCGATTAAAAGCAAAACAAAAAGTGGAAAAATGAAAAGAACAACTTTCCTAAAATGCTAATCAAAAGAGAGTTTCCATCCACAATAAAAGCGGTAAATAGATAATATATGGACCCAAGAAGACTCGGAAACACTCATAACCCACCCAACAATCACTCCACCCAAGATATCAAGAAAAATTTGAAGTGTACGTGATTGTTCGAGGAACATCAGCATATGTACACGACCTGCTAAAGGACAACCTGCTTATATACATGATTGTTAACATTGTCACCTGTGTATACAAAATAAAGTGGGGAGAATCAAGTTTAAGGACAAATCACTCCAGGATATTTCCAATATATGACTATACTAATGAATGTGACACTGAAACATAGAGAAACAAAGAGAAATTCAAGCAAAATTGTACCCAAAAACCCCAACCAAAAGGAGACTTCCCCTGCGGAGACTCCAATTATGTTACAAAGAAAATATTCCTATGGATTGGGGCGGACCACACAGAGAGTAAGACATCAAAAACCAACTCTAAGCCTAAATATGCCATATAAATGTAAATTCTAACAATGAAGATAAATATTCATACCTCAACCGGAAGTTGGAAGAAGTCATGCGTTGATATTTCAATCCAATGCTTGGAACCTATAACTTGTCCTCAACAACAAATATATCCCAACATATAATATAGTCATGAAATGTTAGCACCTATGCTATCATAATCCATTTTAACATGTATGAAGCAAAAATACCCATGGAAATATATATAACATTTGCACATGAAATTGGAAAAGAAAAGAGTATTTCTATTAATTCAAAATAGAAGTACAAAGTGACAATCTCTGTCGCTAACTTGTCAGAACCAAGAAACCAATTTCCTCCACATGGACCTCCACAACTTCAATCCACCATGCAAAAGGCAAGCTCACAAAAACAATAGAAAGATTGGGAGATGAACACAAAGAGTTCAATCGACAAGGATAAAGGGATGCAGACTCAAGCATATGACAATGGGGAAATTTTTTTGCTATAGTTTCTTTACTCTCAAAGGTTCTCGTCATCCAGCGCTTAACAATGGCTCAATATATGGCCCTCAAATGGGAAATGGAGGGTCGAATCAGAGCGTTTTCTATCATATGGAAGGTCAATGATCCTAACCACTGTGACTTGGCATGGAAAATATGAAACGTTTTTAATTTTGATTACAAAACCCGATGCATGTAGGTTGTAATGGTGCAACATAAGCTTCGGTAGCTAATACCGAAGCTTGAAATCATGAAAGGTACCTCAAAATCCCCCATATACTAATAAGATCTTGAAAATATCTTCAACGCTCACTAAATGTGGTGGAGGGATATCCCCACCACCAACATGTGTGTTTCCTCTTGATTGACTCCATTTTAAGAGGAGCTTCCTGAGAACAACAATTATATCAAGGATTTCTCCTCTCCTTGGTCAGACACCTAATTGTTTCCATTTTATAGTCTTGGAGAAGTTTACTCACACAATCTTATTCCAAGACACTAAAACCTAAGCTTGTTGGTGCACCCTATAAAATAAAAAAATTCTAATCAATTTTAAATTAAGCATTAATTTTTATGAGATTTGCTTACTCAATGGATATGATTTTGAAACTAGTGATATTATGACTCAGCAAGAAAAGTAAATAAGCACACCTAGAAACATTGCTAAGTACTTCTTTTCAAAATAAAAAGATGGTATGCCACTAAATGAAATGCATAAAATTGATTTATTTCTCTTTAAATGTGAATGCAATCTTTCCTATTTGAAGCCTATACTAGTTCCATTCCAAGCAAAACAAATGCAAGTTCTTCTTTTAATGCAAGATGCAAAATGCAATTAAACATGCAAATATTTTTGTATTTTCAAAATAAATGAATGGAAATGCAAAATGGAATAACTAAACTCTCATCCCCTACAACACGTATAAAGACACAATGCCAACAAGACACTAAGGCTTAATGATTCATGCACTAAAAGAAAAACAAAAATGTGGAAAAATGAAAAGAACAATTTTCCTAAAAAACTAATAAAAATAGAGTTTCTAGCAACAATAAAAGCAGATAAGAGAGAATATATGGACCCAAGAAGACTCAACAACACTCACAACACACCCAACAATCACTCCAACCAAGATATCAATAAAAAAATTGAAGTGTACATGACTTTTCAAGGAANNGGGGGGGGGGGGGGGGGGGGGGGGGAGCAAGTTTAAGGACAAATCACTCCAGGAGACTGCCAATAAATGACTATACTAATAAATGTGACATAGAAACACAGAGAAACAAAGATCAATTCAAGCAAAAATGCATTTGAAAACCCCAACAAAAAGGAGACTTCCCCAATGAAGACACCAATTCTATTACCGATAAAATCTTCCTATGGCTTGGAGTGGACCACAATAGACAATATGACACCATAAACCGACTCTAATCCCAAATATGCCATATAAATTTAAATTATAGCAATGAAAATAAATGTTCGTACCTCAATCGGAAGTTCGAAGAAGTCCTTCGTTGAGCTTTTGATCCAATGCTTGGAACCTACAACGTGTCCTCAACAACAATATATCCAAACATATAATATATTCATGAAATGTTAGCACCTATGCTATCATAATCTATTTTAACATTTCAACATAAAATTGGATGATAAAATAGTATTTCTATTAATTCAAAACAAAGTGATAACCTCTGTCTGCAACTCGCCCGAATCGAGAAACCAAGTTTCTCCACCTAGGCCTCCACCACTTCAATCCTCCATGCAAAAGGAAAGCTCACAAAAACAATGGAGAGATTGGGAGATGAACATAAAGAGTTAAATCAATAAGCATAAATGGATGCAAAACTCAAGCATATGGCAATGGGGCAAAATTTCACTATAGTTTCTTGACTCTCAAAGTTCCTCCTCCTCTAGTGCTACACAATGGCTCAATATATAGCCCTCAAATGTACATGGAGGGTCGAATCAGAACGTTTTCTAGCATATGGTGTTAATTTATTATAACTTCAGAAGATATTCCAAGTAGTATTGTATTCCTCCTTCGAGAGATGAGTTGGGTCTTGTCAATGTCATTAAAAGAAGCAATGTAAATCTTCAAATGTAAGTCGGGTCATTAGTACCCAAGTGCCATTATAATAAATGCTATTTGTAATGTCTAGTTGGACAAGTAGGCCCTGATAGCTAGTGATGTTGGCCCCACCAAGTTAGATGTCAATTCAACAAAAGAATATAAATAGGAGGTGTCTCCCTTCATTTGTAATCACTCACTCAAGTTATTCTTAACGAGAGAGAGAGAAGTAGTAGTGCGCCAGAAAGAAGGAGAAGTTGTTGTCTAAGTTTTACACTACACTGGTTGAGTTCTATGCTAAGGAAGTTTTGTGGGGTTTTCTCCCTTATGGTTTCCCCAATGAAAATATATGTGTTCTTGTGTTCTTATGATTTTGTGCATGTTGTTCTTTCAGTGATCTTCTAGTGGCAAATTGTTTTAAGATATCATCTAAGCAATTATAAAGAAATTTCAACACGGTATCAGAGACACCCTGAAATGAGAAACTGCACAACTAGGGTTTGTTGTTATTAACAAATCCCTTGACAAATCAACCAGAAAAGAGGGCTTCTCCAACTCGCCTCTAAAGGGCGCATCTTTCTGTGGTGAAAGAACTAAATTCCAAGAATTTCCAATTTTGGACCAGTTACTGCTCTTGGGACAAACTAGGGTTTCAGTTTTCCCAGGGTTTCATCATCAATCTCAAAAAAAGGAATATATAGTCTACCTCGCCTCAGGAGGGTGCATCTTTTCCACCACTCAAATCCATTTGTGATCCCAACTGCTAAATTAGGGTTTCTACTCCAAACCCTAGGACTTCAGGAAGAAGGTGAGTCAGGAGCTACTTTCTGCAAGTAAGTATCTTTCTATCTATATCCATTTGAGGTTCTGAGTTTTTCCTAAAGATGATAAAGAATACCAAGCTAGATGAAAATCTTGAAGGGGCTGAAAACTTCAGAGCATGGAAGTACAGAATCATGCTCATCCTCCAAGAGAATGATCTAGACTAGTTTGTGAAAGAGGAAGTGAAAGAACTAGAAGGAGATGAAGCTAAATCCAAGGACAAGAAGGATATGGATCATAGCTGATTCAATCAAAGACAATATGATTCCTCAAGTATCTTCCATGGAGACTAAAAAAGGAATGTTTGATGCCCTATCAGGGCTATTTGAAGGAAGAAACATTAATAGGAAGATTACCCTGAGGAATCAACTCAAAATTATAAGAGCTCGGAAATCAGAGACTATGCAATCTTACTTTACAAGAGTAGCTCAAATCAAGGATCAATTAGAATCCATTGGTGACATGGTTGAAGAAGCATAGGTTGTAATGACAACCTTGAATGGTCTTCCAAGAGATTGGGAATCTTACATTCGAGGAATTTGTTCAAGGAGGAAACTAACCAAATTCCAGAATTTATGGGAAGAATGTGTCCAAGAAGAAGAGAGGATAGTAGCTGGAGAAGAAAAACTAAATGACAATGAGGATCAATCCTTAATTTCCCATATCAAAGGCAAAAGGAAGAGTCATGACCATCCTCCTAAGACTCGAGGGTTTAAAAGACCCAAGAGAGATTTCTCAAGCTTTGAATGTTTCAACTGTCACACGTTAGGACACATTGCAATTAATTGTCCCATGAAAGCATAAAGACTCAAGAAGATGAGAAGGTTTCAAGCACATGCTGTTGAAGACAGTGATCGAGAAGAAGAAGAGGAAGCAAAGAAGGATGAAGACTCCAGTGAAGAATATGTTTTGATCTCTGCCCTAACTAGATCAGCCTCAGTAGGAAATGATACATGGATGATTAATAGTGGTGCCTCCAAGCACATGACTGGTTTTAAGGAGTCACTCTCATGCCTTGAACAAAAGGAATCTCCACACAAAGTAATGCTTGGAGATGATTCTCAATATCCCATTAAAGGGTTAGGAGAAGCATCTTATAAATTGGAGTCCGAAAAGCCTATGAAAATGAAGGATGTCCTATATGTTCCAGGACTAAAGAAGAATCTTCTTTCCATTTCATCTTTAGACAAGAAAGGCTTCAGAGTTTCCTTTGTAGATGGAAAAGTCCTCATGTGGACCAAAGGAAAAACTATCGATGATGCAGTATAGATTGGAGTTGAAGAAGGAGGTCTCTACAAACTTAAGGGACCATACAGATTCTATATTAACAACCAGTACCATCAATCCAATTGAGCTATGGAACATCAAGCTTGCTCGTTTTCACTACAAATCTCTTCCAATTGTAAGTAAGGTAGTAACTGGTTTACCAGAAATTTAGGTAAAACATGGAGTGTGCAAAGGATGTGCACAAGGGAAGAATACTAAGAATCCTTTTTTGAAAAGTAATAGTAAGGAAAAAGGGATCCTATATATTATTCACTCAGATATCTGTGGGATAATGCAAACCACTTCATTAAGTGGATAACCTTACTATTCCTCCTTCATTGATGACTACTCCAGAAAGACTTGGATATACTTCTTGAAAAATAAGGATGAAGTGTTTGAAATATTCAAAGAGTTTAAAGCCCTAGTAGAAAACCTTTCTGAAAAGAAAATCAAGATTCTAAGGTCAGATCATGGAGGAGAGTTTACTTCAAATGAATTCAATGATTCTTGTAAGGAGGATGAGATTAAGAGGGAGCTCACCATTCCCTACAATCCACAACAAAATGGTGTGGTGGAAAGAAAGAACATATCCATCATGGAAGCTGTGAAAGTTATGATACATGATCAAGATCTCCCAATGTACCTATGGGAAAAAGCAGCAAAAACAATAGTATATGTTCATAATCAAATCTCTCACAGTGCTCTTGGGAATAATACTCCAAAAGAAATGTTTTTCGGTGAAATACCAGAGGTAAGTCATCTAAATATTTTTGGTTTCCCTATATACATTCATATTCCCAAGGAGAAAATATCAAAATTAGATCCTTCAGGAAAGAAAGGATTGTTCGTAGGATATAGTGAACAATCAAAAGCCTATCGAATACACATCTCAGGATACCGTCAAATTGAACATAGCATAGATGTTACATTTGATGAAGATTTAGCCTTCAGAAAATCAAGAAAAGACAAGGAAGATGAAGAGGAGCATGAAACTCCCAAAACTATTGAAAGTCCTAAAGAAATCAGAATTGAAGAAGACTCCATACCTAAGGAGCATGATATGACAGAACCCCAGCTACCTAAAGATTTACCAAGTGAACTATTTTCCCAAAAGAGAAAACTTTCCTAAGATCGTGAAGCAATTGAAGAAGCAAAAATACTTGGTGCTCCCGAAGGAGCCATCCGAGAAAGAAAGAAGCCAGACTCTTGTCCCAATTACATGGCCTTGATGTGTGATATAGTCAATAAATAACCAACTTGTTTTGAAGAAGTAATAAAACAAAAGGAGTGGGTTGATGCAATGGTCGAGGAATACCAATCCATTATGAAGAATGATGTATGGGAAATAATGCCTAGACCAAATGACAAGTCAGTGGTATCCTCTAAATGGATACTCAAAACCAAACACTCAGCATATGGAAGTATATACAAATATAAAGCTAGATTTGTAGCCCAAGGATTCTCTCAGAAAGAGGGAATTGATTATGAAGAGACTTTTTCCCTAGTAGCTAGATACACTTCTATAAGAACTGTACTTTCCCTGGCCTCCAACATGAAATGGAAGCTACATCAAATGGATGTGAAGACGGCATTTCTAAATGGTGTGATTGAAGAAGAAGTCTTTATCGAACAACTACAAGGATTCGAGATCAATGATTTGAAAACGCATGTATGTTGACTAAACAAAGCATTGTATGGATTAAAGCAAGCAATCAGAGCATGGTATGGAAGGATCGATGGATTCCTAATGAGATTAGAATTTAATAAGAGCAAAGCAAATTCCAACCTCTACTGCAAGGTTGATGAATATGGAATTTTGATTTTGTTACTATATGTGGATGATCTGTTTCTGATGGGAGAAGATAAGTTGATTATCGAATGTAATAAGAGGCTTGCTACATAATTTGAAATGAAAGACCTTGGAATGATGCACTACTTTCTAGGACTTGAAGTATGGCAACATTCATATGAGATTTTTCCTAAATCAAGGAAAGTATACTGTTGAAATCTTAAAGAGATTTGGAATGCTAGATTGCAAAGCTATGACTACTCCAATGACTACTAGTTTGAAGCTACTGAATGATGACACCTCAGAAGCTGTTGATGCCACACTATATACATAGATCATTGGTCCATTGATGTACCTCACCAATACTAGACCAGATATATGTTTTGCAGTAAACACCTTAAGTCAGTACATGGTGAATCCTAAACACATTCACTTAATTGGTGAAAAAGATGTGATGAGGTATCTAACGGGAACTTTAGATTATGGGCTCATATATGCATCCAGTGGAGAGATCAAGTTGCATGGATATGGAGACTCAGATTGGGGCAGAAGTGCCAAAGACAAGAAAAGTACACCTGGATGTTGTTTCAGTTTGGGATCTGGCATGATTTCTTGGTTCAGTAGAAAGCATACCAGTATTGCACTTAGTACAACAAAGGCAGAATACATTGCAGCATGTTCAGCCTACAGCAAGGCAGTATGGCTTCTAAAGATGTTGTTAGGATTATTCGATGTAGAGATAGATGTCACCGATATCCTATGTGATAATCAGATTTGTATCAAGATGACAGAGAATCATGTATTTCATGATAAGTCTAAACACATTGAGATAAAATATCATTTCATTCAGGATATGGTGCAGAAGGGAGCTGTAAAGCTCAAGTATGTTCTCAAGTATGTTCCTACTGATGAACAAGTAGCAGATGTGTTGACTAAGCCTCTGGCTCATGTAAAGTTTGAATACTTTCGAGACAAGCTTGGTCTGGTCCGAACGGACCTCTCTCAAAAGAGAGAGTGATAGCATATGTTGGATGCAGTGGTGAGTAGGTCAGACTAGGGGAGGGTATGTCTGGATAGGGTTGTTTGGACTGAAAGGGTTAGTAAGCCAGACTAAATACCTATCAATCCTAGGGGGATTAATATGTCTAGCTAGGCTTGTTTGGCCCGAAAGGGTTAGTAAGCCAAACAAGGCTTGTTTGGTCCCCAGGGAGATCCATCTATCTAACTAGCTTGTTTGGCTCGAAAGAGTTAGTAAGTTAGACAAAATTACCGGATGGATCTACCAGATAACTCCCCTTGATGCTACTTCGAAGAAGATGAAGGGAAAGATGCATCCTAGGTATTGCTATATTGTTGATTGTTGATGACTGCTGAAAATATTTATGGTTGTTACAGTATTACTATATTGATTGTTGATGACTGTTGATGCTTGATGATTGTTACAATATTGCTATACTGTTGATTGTTGATGACTACTGAAAATCTTGATGGTTGTTATAGTATTACTGATGAGATGCTTGATATTGTTAGTAGTTGTTGATTGTTGAAAGGCTTGATGATTGGTGTAGTATTGTTATATGACAAAGATGTAGATGTTTGATGATTATTTGATATGATGATAGGTGTTAAAAATTATTATGCTGTTGTTATTATTGAGTTGTCTGTTTGCTTCTTGATCAGTGATTGATTGAGTCTGTATCAGTAATGATACACTGATGATTATAGTGGCATGCCACTTCAGTATTCGTATATTGATGATTATTTTGATGTACATCATCTCTATGCTGACTATGCAGATAATTATCTAGCATTGATTATTGTTGAGTCTTTAGCACTAACAAGCTGATGATGAGTGTTGATGTTGTCAATATCCTTACACATATATTGAATGAAATTAAATCAAAGACGATGTCTCAGTATTATCATATTGATCTGATAGAATATGATCCAGTACTCATAATGACAATACAGACATATGTTGATTCAGTATTCACCTACTGATGTTTCAAGAAGAAGATCCAGAAGTTGATTCAAGTAGAAGACAAATAAAAGATGTTCAAAAGTGGACGAAAGACAAAGACTTCAAGAAGAAGATTCACAAGATTTCTAAGCATAAGAAAAATAGAAGATGCTCAAGAATATATGAAAGACGAAGACTACAAGAAGAAAATCCGGAAGATGATTCAGTAAAAGTCAAAGGATGTCCAACAAAGATGAAGATTACAGAAGATGTTCCAGTCGAGATCGATGATGAAGATGCTAGACAAATGTTCCAAAACTTCCTATGACATATAGAGTCTCACCAAACAGTTGTAATAGCAAATGTTGAATACCTTCCTAATTAAGAGGGAGTGTTAATTTATTGTAACTTCGGAAGATATTCCAAGTAGTATTGTATTCCTCCTTAGGGAGATGAGTTGGGTCTTGTCAGTGTCATTAAAAGAAGCAATGTAAATCTATGAATGTAAGTCAGGTCATTAGTACCCAAGTGTCATTATAATAAATGCTATTTGTAATGTCTAGATGGACAAGTTGGCCCTGACAGCTAGTGAAGTCGGCCCCACCAAGTTAGATGTCAAGTCAACAAAAGAATATAAATAGGAGGCACCTCCCTTCATTTGTAATCACTCACTCAAGTTGTTCTTAGCGAGAGAGAGAAGTAGTAGTGCACCAGAAAGAAGGAGAATTTGTTCTCTAAGTTTTACACTGCACTGGTTGAGTTCTATGTTGAGGAAGTTTTGAGGGGTTTTCTCCCTTGTGGTTTCCCCGAGGAAAATATATGTGTTCTTGTGTTCTTGTGTTTTTGTGCATGTTGTTCTTTCAGTGATCTTCTAGTGGCAAATTGTTTTAAGATATCATCTAAACAATTATAAAGAAATTTCAACATATGGAAGGTCAAGGATCGTAACCACCATGAATTGGCATGGAAAATCCAAAATATTTTTAATTTTGATTACAAAATCCGATGTACGTGGTTTGTAATGGTGCAACATGTGTATACACGGGCTGCAAAGCTATTCACTCGTGTGCATCTTCAAAACTATCTTTTTTAGGGTTATACTGAAGCATCGGGAATACACCAAGTAAGGGGGTATAGTGAGTTTGCATAGGGACAAGGGAAGGCCATCAAGGCATTATGTATAAGGTATGGCAAATCATGTTATAACATTGGGAGAGATGCATCTTATGATGCATAGTGTTTTGTTTTTAACTAATCATGTCATCATATTATATTATGGAAAATAATTTTTCCCCATTTTTTTTATTTTTTTTTGTGTATAAGTTATAGTACCACTTGTTGATAAGAATTTTGACCATAAAACTTTGCCTTAAAATTTTTAGGGTAACCATAACAAAAAAAGAAGTGGCATGAAAAGTTGACTCTATCCATTTTTTCTTAAATACTTAAAAGTGTTTAAAGCACTAACTTGTATAAACATGTTTACGAAGAGGGATAAAATTCCTTCAGGTGAAAACCCACTTTAGGGTCCTAAATTTGAGTAAAGGCTTGCCTCCATTACAATTGTCCATGCACCAACTATTCCAATTTGGAATCATGTTGTAAATATTGTAAATGCAAAGACATAAATCTTACAAATATGCAAAATTTGCATTAATTAATTAATTATGAAGTAAAATAGTTATTTACCTAAAAATAACTGTGTAAGTGCCAACTATTTCATGTTGAATTATAACACATAAATCCTACAAATACATAAAAGTTGCCTTTATTAACTAATTATGAAGTAAAATACTTGCAATTTACCCCATGATTATTAATTTGCAATTATCATAAAACTAATATCTAACTTATTGCTTTATTATTAACTTAATAATACATAATCAATATATTCTCCATTAGAATCATCCACTTGTCAACTATATATCCTACACATAGGCAAAAATTGCATTCATTGATTGAGTAAAGTAGTTATTCTTAATCCATATGCTATTGTGAATATGTCTCTCTCTTGTAAATCAAATAAAAATCAAATAAATGTAAGACTAACTAATACACAAAGATTTAGTTACACTCTTNAACATTTCAATGTATATTTATATAAATGTATTTTATAATTTAGCCAATTTAAATGTGAGTCAACATGTGCTTGGTTTTATAATTTTTTAATATATTTAGTTTTTGAAGCTCACATCCCACCTCAACTTGAAAAACCTAACACATCTCGTCCCCTTTGAGTTGTAGAAATCCCCTCTCTACACAACCAACAAATTATTGATCAACAGAGTTAATAAATCCAAACATGAAATTAATCTAAATTTATAATTCATTTTTTAAATAAATATTTTAACTAAAGTAAAACTAATCTAAATTTATAATTCATTTTTTTAAATAAATAATTTAATTTAAGTAAAAATAATTTATAATTCATTTTTTTTAATAAGTTTAAATTTATGATTTTTTTTAAATAAATTTAAATTTATAATTATTATTTTAAAATATATATTTTAACTAAAGTAAAACTAATTTAAATTTATAGTTTAATTTTTTTAATAAATATTTACTTTTATAGAGTTTTTATTTGAGATTTGTGGTGGACTACCACTTATGTTTTTTCATCTACTAAGGAACATGAGACAAGTTTATGGTGGAAATTGATTCTATGACATCCTTCAAAATTCGAAATAAACAATTATAAAAAAAAAAAAAAAAGAATATAAAATAATTGGTAGCTAGTTGATAAATGGATGACTGGTAGCAATGCATGGATAACTCATAGGTGATGAATGGATAATCAACATGAAGACTTCATGGCAGATACCTAGACCAATGTGAGATAAAAAAAAGGAAAAAGAATAAGCATGTATAACTCACAATTAAACATGTTTAATTAGAAGAATACCCAAAATAAAATAAAATAAAATAAAATAAAAAAACTCTCTTTCATTCCATAAGTATCTTTTAACCATTTGATCTCTATCTACCTAATCCACCCACAAACCATGTAAATATGCTGAAGTAAAAATATTCTAAATTTATCATTTAATTTTTCTAAAAGTAAATATATTAACTAAAGTAAAACTAATCTAAATTTATCATTCAATTTTTCCAAAAATAAATATTTTAACTCAATTAAAACTAATCTAAATTTATAATTCAATTATTTTAAAAATAAATCTTTTAATTAATCTACATCAACGTCACTTTTCCAAGTGTGATTCTATAAATATTTAAAATCAAAATGGACACTGACACTTCTTCACATCACAAACAGCAAATCTCCCCCTTCGCCTCAAATAGCAAATCTAACCATTTAGGGTTTTCTCTTCCGACCGAACCCTAAAAGTAGCTCGCCTTGAAGCATAAATCACAGTTATCTTACCGTGTGAATAACCCATCATTATCCACTCGCCCAAAAACAGCATTCTCATAATTATCTACTAATTATCTACTTGCTAAATATCTCGTACGCCTAATAATAGCATCTTTCAAAAATCATCTATATTTAGCCATAGGGTTTCCATGGAAGGATTCTGTCTCAAGTTATCAACTTTCAGTTAGGTTTTGGTCACTATTGCATCGGATTCTCCATCCTCGGGATTCTCGATCAATCTTGAAAACCTTTAAATTTACGCGTATAATAATTGAACCGGGAACAATCTACTTGCGGCCTACCTATTTCCTCCGGCTCAATATAAAGCTTCAGAACAAGCACAAGCCCGTAGGTAATCAGACGTGAGTTCACCGGTGAAGTTTGGTATACTGGCGATCTGAAAGTTTTCTTATCTTTGTTGGAGGGATGGGAAGAGGGAAGATAGAGATCAAAAGGATAGAAAATCCGACGAGCAGACAGGCCACCTTCTCAAAGCGAAGAGGAGGTTTGCTGAAAAAGGCCAGAGAACTGTCAATCCTTTGCGATGCAGAAATAGCAGTGCTCATCTTTTCAAGCTCAGGAAAGCTCTACGAATTCGCCAGTACAGAGATGAAAACCATACTGGATCGTTACAGCAAATGCTTTGAGCAATCATCACAATCAGAATCCCAGGCCCTAGTTGATTGTAGTGAAAATAATCAGAATAATAATCAGAATATCCAAGCAGCGAAGCTCAGGATTCAAGCCGAGCATCTCCAGTTGATGTTGAAGCATACTTCGGGAGAAGACCTAGAAGGATTAGATACTGATCAATTGCAGACTCTGGAAGAGAACTTGGAACTGGGAATTGGGCGGGTGAGGGCGAGAAAGAATCAGTGCATGCTCAGCCGCATAAAGGAGATATCGAACATTGAGCAGGATCTGATAGAGGAGAATCGGACTTTGCGGAGAAAGATGAATGATTTCTTGAATAATGAATGTCTAACAGCAGTTCCTCACACGCTGGAAACATAAAATCGCACATGATTTTGGATCGATCGACAGCCGTAACCATATAATTCATAAAGGAAAATAGTCTCTGGAATAAATATGATGATGCTGTTAATTGGGTCCCTGACGTTGTCGAGATACTGGTAAGATTTTTATAATGCTGTTGTAATGGTGGGAAACATTTCGATTTCTGAAATTAAACCTAGATTTTTTAAATATTTTTGATGCGCCAAATTAGGGCTCTTCCTCATTTCTACTTTTATCTGTGTGCAATAAAATTGTTGTGATGCCCCTGCAGGGACATGGATCATTGGCTCTAGGCTCTTTCTTCTTTTGCCCGTGTACTTATAATTTCATTAAATCAAAGTTAACACCATATATATATATATATTTGAAGTTGAAAAAATTTGGTTGCTAGGTTCATAAACAAAAGGTTTATCTTTTTGGGAAAGTTTGATTGTAGATGGGATCTTAGAAAATATGTGTTTTGATATGTATTTTAAATCTTAAAGTTGTTTAAGTATGTTATAAATCTTTTTTAAAAAACAAATAGAAGAATGGTTAGAATTACAGGTTTTAGTTATTAAGTTTATATAATCTAAATACAATAAAATAAAAATAAAAAAAATTAGATTTAAAATGATAATATCAACAATTTCTCATTATAATCTGACTAAATATCTACAATTTTACATTGTAATCTGATTAAAAATTATATAATTAAATTCTAATGATAAGGACAACCCCAATTGTCAATCACAATGACTAATAATAACTGTAAAGCATTAGAACAAATATAAACCTGTGACTTGTGAATTTCTATCCATAACATAGTTTTGGAATTATGGTAACTAATTAAACAAAACTATTTAACATTGATATATAAAATATAAAATAAAATACATTATTAATTCATATATTTCTTAATGTTTAGTGACCAGAGATATCTATGCAACTCAAATTGTGCTTCATTAAATTGATATCTATTTATTATTTTTGGATTTCATTCTTTATTCATTTTCCTTGCAGATTTGACTGGTTTTTATAATCAAAGTTCACAACTACAGATTTTCAAAGTCAAGTTCAACTGTTTTTAATAATCAAAGTCCACAACTGCAGACTTTCAAAGTCAAGTTCGTTGCTCTCTGTGATAGACTGATAGTACCTCAGCAAAACATGATTGCTATTGTTTTGATCAAAACATGAACATGGATGATGGCATGTTAGTCGAGCATACAAAGTTTCATGATATAATGTTTTAGTTAGAAAGAAATGTGTGGTAAGATTATATTTAAAATTTTCTGCAATTATTCGGAAAGAAGCTCCTTTATTGACTAATTATAAAAAGGGAATGAAACATTGCAGGCTTAAACCTCTGATTTCAAAAAAAAATTGTTCTTTGTTTCTTGTTGATCATTGAAACTATAAAATTATATCAAAGACAATGTCATTTATGCTTTGCTAAATATTTGGAGAAGTTTGAGATACCATAACAATTTTCAATCTGTAAATATTAACTTTGGTGAAATATTAATTTGTATATATATAGTATTAGCACAATCATAAGTAAATGATGTATTTTAAATATTTTATGTTTTTAATTTTTTTCAAGTATATTTTTCTTCTTGTTTTATTAGAAGTTTAGAGTGGTGAACTCCATAGGAGCACTCAACCACTTAGTTTTGTGAAAATTGCTAGCTTTTACACATTAAACTAATTATAGTTATCCATTTATGGTATACCATAAACATTAAACACTAATTAATATAAACATAAAACAAATTCTATTTAATATAAAAAACAAAGTCATTATTATTACCCCTTTCTTTAAAAACCCATCTTAACTGAAGCCATGAAATGGATATGAAATTAATCTCTGTTGTACACTTGTTACACTCAGGTTATAATCTTGTTGATAGGAAGTCCAAAATATAAGATAATATCTAAATACCTATCGACATAACTATGATATATTTAAATGAACAATACTTCCAGATACTGTTCATATGATGATAGCAAGCACTGGTCCAGTCTTGAATATTTTAAAGATTTTGCATGTATGCATTAGTGTGTTATATTTTTGGTAGCCACATGTTGCTCATATGATTTCAAAACGGGTTGTAAGACATTTTGGATGTGTAGTATTCCATGGAAAATTCGGTTCCTGTTGCATGTTATTAGTCCCAAGCAATAATGACTCTATAAATCGCTCTATAGTGATTTGATTACTTGTTCACTTTTTCCAATGCATTTTACCCTAAGTTTTATTTCAAAAATTATCTTCAGACCAATCAACAGCTTGGAGGCCTTACTTGGCCGCATATCCAGGCAATGATCTTTTTATTTGATTTATCAGACACTTGCACTTTCTAGGCTTTCACCTATTTAATTTGAAACACATTAACATTAGTTCAATGCTTAATGTAACATTTTAATTTAAATAGTCATTGCCTTGCAAGCAGTGAGGACATAATATAAGCTCAAGTTGCCACCATGCATTCGGACAAGCTCCGACATAGACAAGCTACCACACACATTTACAAATGGCTTCTACATGTCTTCACAAGTGATAATTATAACTTGAAAGAATTACACTGGTTCCCTGCTCCTTGCAAACCAAGTATAGCTTTACACAGGCTCTACTAGGTGAAGTGACTTTATGCAAAAATAGATCCTTTGTCTTTGCCTCCTCTTTCTCTACTTTACATGAGCCTTTGGCCATGCAAGGTTGTTCTTTGCTTTTGTGTGGGCCTCTAGAGACTTACTTGCTGAAGAAAGCTTTTGGAATGAGCATGCCCATACAAGGTTCTTCTTTTCCTCCTTTATCGCTGCTTTTAAAAGGGTTGTTTCTTTGCATGGGCCTCTACTTTGGATTTGTGGGCTTACTAGATGAAGAATGCTTTTGGAACGAGCAACTCTAGATTGATCACATTTCTTTATTTGGGTGAATTTCTTTATGTAGGATGATAGAACTAAGAAATGCTACATGCTATGAGATTTCTTCCCATGGTGCTAGAACTAAGATAGATTGTAGGGTGATGGCTTTCTAGAGGGTTAGGGTTAGAGAATAACTTTATACTGCAGGTTGAGATTTATGTAGGGTGAACTGTAGGGTAAGGGTGATAGAACAGATGAACTGATTGCAAGGTGCATTATTTGTCTCGTGATCAATGAAGGGTCATCACTTTCCTCCTATGTGATAGATCCGCAGATGCATATCCATAAGAAGAGGTAGCAACACCACTTTATAGCAGTTTACACAATTGACTAATTAAGCAACTTAAGAATCGGTTGGATAACTACCAGTAGTAGCATAAGCATGAGCAACTTTATACCAATACCCATATCTTGCACCAATAACACTAGTTTAATTATACCCACCGACATAAGCATATTTACTAGCAGAAGTAGTACAAAACAATTATAAATCTTGATGGGTTATGTGTTTAAGCGAGAAGGGACTAAATTTCCCGTATAATAATTGAAAGTTCTATTTTTATGAACACAAAAAATGTTATTTATAGAGATGTCATCAAGAAAAAATGGCAGCATTCACTTATAATGCATCATTGTATTACTTCAGTTAATAGACATCCTTTGGTTATTCACACTTCTACCTTACAGTTAATTACGTCGATAAGCATTTTTATTTGATAAT
>LPNX010533596.1:0-43458 GCA_001517045.1 Pseudotsuga menziesii | reverse complement strand
TATATATGGTTGATTGGATAATGGGGTGCATCCAGTCAACATCCTTTGCATTACTAATCAACAGATCTCCTTCTAACTTTTTTAGACCTACTAGAGGAATAAGACAAGGGTTCCCTTTGTCCCCCTTTATATTTCTTCTGGTAGTTGATGCCCTTAGCAGGCTAATCCTGAAAGCAAGGAGGGAAGGCAGGATTGAAGGGGTCAAAGTATCAAGGACAGAGGAGCTCACACATACCCTCTTTGTGGATGATGTTCTATTGTTTGGTATAGGAGATGAGGAAAACCTGAAGGAAAATGCTACTGTGATAGAAAAATACACAAAGGCTGCAGGAATGATGATTAATATAGAAAAATCAATGATGGCCCATAATGAGTTCACAGAAGATCTAACTCTAAGGTCAAAAGAGATCCTAGCATATCCTTCCAAGGTTATAAGTGAAGGCTTCAAGTATCTTGGTTTTTTCCTCAAACCCAACAAATATGCTTTTAAAGACTGGATGTGGCTCTATCAAAAGGTGGAAGCTCGAGTCTCGTTGTGGGCAAATCAATTTTTGTCTAGATGAGGAAGATTGGTCTTAATCAAGGCTATGCTTCAGAGCATACCTATCTATTGGGCTTCTATAGCCTACATGTACCCAAAGGAATCTTGACAAAAATCAGGAAAAAGTGTTTTGCTTTTCTATGGACAGTAATCAAACAAAACAATGGCATTCCTTTGGCCAAATGGACATCCTTAGTACTACCCAAGGAGATGGGAGGCTGGGGAATCAAGAACCTAACTCTATTTAGCAAAGCTTTGGCAGCTAAGTCCCTCTGGAGACTTGTACAAAACACAGATACCCTGTGGGGGAAGGTATTGTGTTCTAAATACTGTCCAAACATGGATATGACTGATTGGATCAGAAGCCCTAACAAGTCCTTCAAAAATGGGTCTGTGGGATGGAAAACAATAGTGTTAGCTTTCCCACTCATTGGCAATTGGACAGCATGGGAAATAGGGAATGGGAGAAGTGTAAGGTTAGGGATTGACCCCTGGGCAGGAGCAGGGGAGGATTAGGGATTGACCCCTTCGGTATTGAATAAGCTTAGTGAGCAGAGGTGTTTCAAACTTGCTGATGTACAAATTCAACCTCATAACCAAATAGGAAGAATAAGATGGAAGGGAGCAGCTGAGCTACAACTAGAGGGAGATGAGGCTGTATGTTGGGGAAATTTTATTAACCTAATGGAAATAAATTTTATAAGCCTTGATGAAGAAACACGGGATAAACTAATCTGGATAAGCAATGCGATTGATGGAGACTACAAAACAAAAAAGGGGTATGAAGTGGCAGTGATGGAGCAGTTTGTAGGCAAGAAATATTGGTGGTGGAAGGGGCTATGGAACTCTAACAGTCCTTTGAAAACCATTATCACATTCTTGCTGGCAATGAACAATAGGCTTCTCACATGGGAAAACTTGAGAAAAAGAGGACTGCAGGGGCCATGGTTATGTGTTTTGTGCAAAAAAGAAGATGAAATCACTTCCCACCTCTTTGGCACATGTCCATATGCACGTCAGGTGTGGTTTGAAGCTTGAAGAACACTCTGTCAAGACAGGATGATCAGCGTGGAAGCAACATGGGAGCAGAAAACTAAAGAATGGTGGAACAACAAAGCGGTATGTGAGTTTAGTGATTTTCTTGTGCTTTTTGTTTACACCATATGGGAGGCCCGAAACAAGGCAATATTCAAGAACTTGTTGACTCCCATTGATATATCCTTAGCAATGCTGATGCAGAAAGTCCAAGAACACAGATCAGAACCTAAAAAGGGAAAAACAAGAGTTGTAACAACCCTTGTGATTGATAAAAGTCTCCCATGGGCCCTTTTTGATGGTGTCAATCAAGGATATCCCCCCATAAGAGGGGATGGAGGGGTAATCTTCTTAAATGAAACCAACAAAATTACATTCAAATTGGGGCTGGGCAGAGCAACTAATAGCAAAGCTAATTTATCAGCGTTATGGACCACTCTTAAGATAGCCAAGGACAAGCAGATAGCAAAGTTGCACATATACGGGGACTCCAAGAAAGTTATAGAGTGGGCTCAAGGCAAAAACAACATTAGAGCTCCTCATCTGCAAAATTTGCTAAAAGCAATACGGGATTTACAGCCTTCATTTGAAGTCATTCATTACGATCACATTTATAGAGAATTCAACACTGAGGCTGATATGTTGTCCAAACATGTGTTAGCTATTCAGCCAAGGTTCATAGAAGGCGAGGCCTCAGGAGAGGAAAAAACATTGTTTTTTTACATCCCACTATGATACAAAAATGCCCAGAGCCTCTATTCAGACTCTTGTTTTGGAAAAAGCAATAGAGCCAAAAAGCAAGACTGAGACAATATCAGTACTCAAGTTGAAAGAAAGATTTTGAAACTTATGTATGTAGATCAAAATTGATGACATTGCCAGCCGGTTAGGTGACGAAATGCTGTATAAGCATAGCAGAGATGTAAGCTCTTCAGAATAGTCCATGTTATTCAAATGAATAAAGGTTTTTTTCCTCAGGAAAAAATATTATATATATAATTGGTAGCTGATGAATTAATAACTAGCAGTTAATGCATGGATAACTTGTAGTTGGTGAATAGATAAACAACATTTCATGGCAGATAACTAGAAGAATATGTGAGATAAAAAAAATATAAAAAATAATTGATGGTTGATAAATGGATAACTCATAGCCGATGCATGAATGCATGGATAACGTATGTCTATCGACGTTCACCAACCACAAACTAAGTGGTTGTGCTAGTGTATTTTCTGTCAAAAATTTGATTATCTGTTGTTTCTAATGCATTATCTCTATGCATTGAGTAGAACAAATGGGCTTCTTGATGAAATGATATTATCCATATAGCATGGGCAACATGCCTCTTGCCATACAAGAGAACCTGATGTGCTTGCAAATTTCATATTCCATTATCACAAGCACTAACAACTTATCACTAGTAGAAAAAAAGAAATATATGACTAAAAAAACTACTAAAATTGCATATAAATGACTAATTTTAGTCACATGTCTAATAGTAGTTTATTCCTAGCTACTTAAAACATGACTAGATTTACTAAAAATTAGTCATTTGTTGGTTGTTCTAATTCGTGAACTTGGTAGTTTATTTAGTAGTTTTCTTAGTCATTGATTGTTGTTAACCGGTTGTTTGTTTAGTGGTTGTAGTCATTGGTTGTCGTCAAGTAGTATATTTAATCATCTTAATCGTTAATTTTTGTCAACTAGTAGGATATTTAAGCATTTTAATTAATCATTAATTATCGTCAATTGGTAGTATATTTAATCATTTTTATTCACTAATTTATGTGTAGTAAATTTAGTCATTTTAATCATCAATTATCGTCAATTGGTATTATATTAAGAAAATACATTGTAATTTCATTTATAGTTTATGGTTGGGTACGTCGTGCATGTAAGGCATGTGCTCTTCCATTGAACTAGCACCATTTAAGAATAGACTGAGCCACATTTTGTATTCAACGTGAAAATTCACACAAAATAATCAATGTAAGAGGGACATTGCCAAGACTAGATCAATATGGATCAAAATGAGAATTTGGCATTGTTTAGCAAATGCACTAAAATCTTAATTGTATGGTCCTAGACAAAATAAAAATATACTAATGGCATTGAATCCCTGTAGCATGTCTTTCCAGAAACTCTTAATAAATGTATAGAATCTTATTACAAATCTTTTGAGTAATTTTTTTATTTTAATTAAAATTTTAAAACTTACATAAATAACATAGATAACATAGTCATTGAATATAAAGAGGCAACCAAAGTCACACAACTCGAACTTAACAAACCCATAATAGGGATTCAACTTGGAAACATAGCAAAACTTGACACCGTATATATAATTTAAATTCATTTCCTTTCTTTTTAGTTCTTGTCTTTATTAAACGAATTATAAATATTAATCTGTCTTCTTTCAAATGTTCCTGGGAACCTAATCTCCCAATTTCTTCGACTTTCGTAATTATCACTTAATTTTATTTGAATTTCTGCAAAATGCACAATAAATACTTACCTGTAAAAATATTAGCAAATGCTAGTAATCAAAATAACAACATCAATTACAACAATATTCAATTTATTCATAAAAAAAACATAATTGAATAAAAATAAAATTTCCTCCCTTCCTAAAATCTCTTTGTTGCTCCTCTTCGAGTTCTTCATTATCTCATTGTACATTGAGCACTAGGCGTTGTTTACCACAATTACTAATTGAGATGATATTATCATTATTTCACTTAAACTTCAACTTCCCTCCGATACTTTCATTATTTTGAGCATTAAAAAAAAACTTAAACCCAGTCGACTCATATGTATTCATCTCATTTTTTAATACTCTAATATTTTTAGATTTTTAATCAACAACTTTGTTGGTTTGTCAATAAATAAACAATGATGAAATTTGAGTATGTAGATTTTCACAGTGAAAAATCATTGTGATGTTTGCTTCTAGATTACACTATGAGCTAAATTTGCAAATCGGTGTTTCGGGTGGACACTCCACCCATCATCAGAGGAAGAGAAGCTTTTGGCACCTCTTAGAAGTTTTTAGAAGCTTTTAGCACCTCAAAATGTTAGTTTACAAATTTAGCACATAGTGTAATCCAAAAGCAAACAACATAGTGATGAAATTGCTATCCAAGATTCATTTCTCTCCAAAAGTGTGGCATAATTTTGTTTGAGCAGTGTCACACAAATTGGGACGTCATGTCAGGTCTAGATGAACGGCCTCATATCTATTAAGATTCAATATGCTAAGATAGATAACATTAGTATTCAATTTAATATCACAACAATAGCATATATAGGATCATTGAAAGAAACACAATCATAAGATAAATACCGATTATCCCTGGGAAACCCTCTAGGGGAAGAAAACCCAACAAAACTTCCTCAATATAGATGATCAAAAGTACAATGACAAAACCTAAAACAAGTTCTCCTTCTCCTTGCAGATATCTCTCTCTCTTTCCTATATGAATTACACAAGTGAGTGTGTGTCCAAATGAGGATCCCATCACTCCTATTTATACTTTATCTTCCACTTGACTTTTTCCCTAACCAGGTCGGCCCTAACAAACTTAACTGGGTCGAATTACCTAGGAAGACTCAAAACAATATAATATTACTTTATGTAGGGTTCTATAGACCTGACTTACAAGGGAGTTTTACCTCATGACTCTATGATGACCAAATACAATAATAACATCCCAACGAAGGAATAAAACATCTCTGAATAAATTACAATACTAGAATACAATAGAATATTCTTCGAAGTTACAAATTTTCAACACCCCCCCTTAAAAAGAAGGGTATTCTACTAACAACAACAACATCAATTATAGGAGCAAGGAGAGAGAGTATCATCAACAACATCAAGGTGATACATCTATAAATCATTGGAGGTTTTCTTCAACAACATCAACAACTGGAACAAGTACTGGAACATCTTTAATATCTTCAGTACTTGAGCATCATCTTTTATCTTCATCTTCTATAGCACTTGATCACTCGATCGTCTACAACAACACTTGATCTTTCTATCAGCAACAACATCATCTGTAGCACTCAATCAATAGATTGTCTACAACAATACTTGATATTTTGATTAACAACATCATCGTCTGCAGCAACATAACCTGCAACGCACATGATCCAATTACGGGATGATCAATCCCTCTCGCTTTAGGACATAAGTCCAAGGATGATGCAATCCTAACCACATCACTAAGACAAAAGTCAGAGGATCAATTTAGGACTAATGTCTAGGGATGATACAATCCCAACCACATCACAGAGACAAAAGTCTGTGGATCACTTTAGGACTAATTTCCAGTGATGATACAATCCCAACCACATCACAAAGACAAAAGTCTATGGATCACTTTAGGACTAATGTTTAGGGATGATACAATCCCAACCACATCACAGAGACAAAAGTCTGTGGATCACTTTAGGACTAATGTCCAGGGATTATACAATCCCAACCACATCATAGAGACAAAATTCTGCGAATCACTTTAGGACTAATGTCCAAGGATGATACAATCCCACTGCAATATCATCATCGTTGCTCCCCCTTTTGAGGAAGGGCCTTTTGAACCACACCAAGCTTGTCATGGAAGTATTCAAACTTTACGCGAGACAAAGGCTTAGTCAACACATCAGTAACTTGCTCATCAATGCTCACATACTGGAGCTTTATAGCTCCCTTCTGTACCATAACTTGTATGTAAAAATATTGGATTTCTACGTGATTTGACTTGTCATGGAACATTGGGTTCTCCGTCCTCTTTATACAACTCTAGTTGTCACATAGAATCACCATGGTATCCAACTCCATGTCAAATAGACCCGACATCAATTTTCAAAGCCATATGGCTTCACAACTCGCAGAACAAGTTGCTATATACTCTACTTCAGCTATGCTGAGAGAAACAGTAGACTGCTTCCTAGTAAACCATGAGATCATGGTGGATCCCAAACAATAACATCCGGATGAGGTGCTCTTCCTATCTGAGACACTTCCAGCCCAATCCGCATCTGTATAACCATACAATTTGTAGTCAAGATATCCAACATAGTATAGACCAAAGTCTATCATACCTTTCAGGCACCTCATCACATGCTTTACATCTACCCGGTGAACACGTCTAGGCTTAACTAGATACTAACTAAGGGTGTTCACAACAAAGCATATATCTTGCCTGGTATTAGCCGGATACATCAAAGACCCAATAACATGTCTGTACTGAGTCACATCCACTAACTCTGATGATTCATCAACTAACAACTTCATTTTGGTATCCATGGGTGTGGGCATGGCTTTACATTCCAACATATCAAATCTTGTTAGGATTTCCATAGCATACTTTCCCCTATTGAGAAAGATTCCTTCTAGGTTTTGCCATACTTCCATACCTAGAAAATAGTGCATTAATCCAAGGTCTTTCATCTCAAATTCTTCATTGAGATTCTTGTTGCACTCTACAATCTGTTTCTCATTTCCTGTCAGAAATAAATCATCCACATACAACAATAATATGATAGGTTCATCATCCATAACCTTAAAGTAAAGGTTAGGGTCGGCTTTACTTTTGGTAAATCCCAAGCTCGTCAAAACTCTATCTATTCTTCTATACCAAGTTGTAGGAGCTTGCTTCAATCCATACAAATCCTTCTTGCATACGTGAGTCCGTCTGTCTTCAACTTCAAATCCCTGTGGTTGTTCTATGTACACTTCTTCCTCAATAACACTATTCGGGAAAGTTGTCTTCACATCCATCTTGCGTAAACTCCACTTCATCATGGATGCAAGTGCCATGATGGTTCTAATGGAAGTGTACCTTGATATTTGTGTAAATGTATCTTCATAATAAATTCCCTCTTTCTAAGAGAATCCTCTAGCCACAAACCTTGCCATGTATTTCTCAATACTTCCATCAACTGCATGTTTTATCTTGTAGATCCACTTGGAAGATGTCACACTTTTTCCTTCTGGTTTGGGAATTATATACCAAACATCATTCTTCATTATTGATTGGTATCCTTCCATCATTGCTTCTACACATTCTTTCTTCTATATAGCTTTTTCATAACTAGTAGGTTCTTGATCTACAAGATCACGCATCAAAGCCACATAACTGGAAAATGGTTTTGGCTTCTTGATTAATCTTGTAAATCCTTCTAGAGCTCCATACTTCTCTTCTTCTTGTATAATTTATCTTTCCCAAGCATGATTTCTCTTCTGTGACATATTCATAGTAAGATGTTCTTGAGGTTCTTGCATATCATGGTCTTCTGGTGTTTCATCTTCGAGGGAGGGTGCAACTTATACATTTATGGGAGGTACATATTCTTCATATACTTCTTCATGTTGGCACTTTCTAGATCTCTTGAGAGTTGCTTCTTCGTCAAATGTTACATCTTTATTAATCTCCATGTGATGGAATCCTGGAATGTATATTCTGAAGGCTTCGGAGACTTCACAGTATCCAACAAATAAGGCCTTCTTTCTGAAAGGGTCCAACTTGGTTCTCTTTTCTTTTGGTATGTGAACATATACTGGGAAACCAAGTATCTTGAGGTGGCTCACTTAAGGCTTCTTTCCTATGAACATTTCTTCTGGAGAATTGAATCCAAGGGCACTATGGGATAATCTATTATGTACATAAATTGTCGTCCCTGCTACTTCAGCCCATAGATACATTGGAAGATCTTGATCATGTATCAATGTCTTCATTGCTTCCATAATGGTCCTATTCTTTCTTTCTGTAACACAATTTTGTTAAGGATTGTAGGGAGTAGTTATTTCCCTCTTGATTATAGCTTATTTACAAAAGGCTTCAAAATATTTTGAAGTATATTCTCCACCATTATCTGTTTTGAGTGTCTTTATGATTCTTGTTTCTGAATGATTCTCTATCAAGGCTTTGAATTCCTTGAATTTTCCAAATACTTCATCCTTTGCTTTCAAGAAATATATCCATGTCTTTCTTGAATAGTCATCAATAAATGTAACATAATATTCATAACCACTCAAAGATGTGGAGGGCATTGGACCACATACATCTTAATGGATTAATTCCAACATACCTTTAGTCTTTGTCTCACTCTTCAGAAATGGATTCTTGATATTCGTTCCTTTTGCAAATGCCTTCATGATCAATCTTCAAATCTGGTAAGTCTGTCACTTTGCTCACATGGGGTAGTGCTTTGTAGTTGATGTGAGCAAGCCTCCTATGCCATAATTCACTTGGTCTAGTGGTCTCATGAACAAGGGTTGGTTCTGAATGTCCCTTGAGTTTATATAAGCCTCCTTCTTCTTCACCAATGACAACTGCATCTTCAATAGATTATCCTTTGGTTCACATAAGTACTTTTCCATCTAGGAATGCAACCCTATATCCTTTCTTATCTGATGTTGAGATAGAAAGTAAGTTCTTCTTCAAACCTGGTACATATAAGACTTCCTTCATATCCACGGGGGTTCCAGAATCAAGCTTGTAGCTTGCTTCACTAATTCCTTTGATAGGGTATTGATAGTCATCTCCTAATGATACCTTCTGAGGAGAGTTCTTCTCTTCAAGTTTTGAAATATTTTTCTTTTGTCCCTTCATGTGCTTTGAAGCACCACTATCAATAAGGCATGTATCTTCTCAAGGTGTCACATACCGAGAGAGTGCATAAAATAATACATCATCTTCTGCGTCTTCTTCTTTTGCTTGTTTTCTTCGAAGTCCTTCTTCCTCTTCTTCTTCATCTTCATCTTCAGCTAGGCGTGCATGATGTCTTTTGTTGTTTTTCCTCTTCCTGTATTCTTCTTTCTTCAATGGACAATTTATGGCAATGTGCCCTAGCTTGTTACAATTGAAACATTGAAAGTTGGAGTAGTTTCTTCTTGGATTGTTTCCTCTTGTCATTTGGAACTTCTTGGGAGGTTGAGACTCCTCCTGGATTTCCTTATTGAAGTTAGTTTGACTTCTTCCTCTCTTGGTAAGGGTGGCTAGAGCTTAATCATCTTCTTTAAGTAGAGCTTCTCCATTGGCTACTCTAGCCTCCTCTTGGATGCAATCTTCCCATACAATGTTGAATTTCATGCTTTCCTTTCTGGCACACATAGTCTGGATGAATGAATCCCAAGGTCTAGTGAGATCATTAAGAGCAGTCATAACTAGATCATCTTCATCAAGGGAGTCTCCAATGGCTTCTAGTTGCTCCTTGAACTAGGAGACCCTTGTGAAGTAGACTTGGATGGATTCTCCTTGGTACATCTTGGTACTCTTCATTTGAGTTCTAAATTTCATCTTTCTATTGATGTTCCTTCCTTCATAAATTTTGGCTAGGGCATCATACTTCTCCTTCGGGGTCTCCTTGGATGACACTTGAGGAATCAAGTGGTATTTGATAGAGTCAACAATGATCCTCATTGCCCTAGTTAGGTCCTTCTTGTGCTTCTCTTTAGCTTCATCCTCTTCAGGGTCTACAACTTATTCCTTGATGTATTTGGAAAGATCATTCTCTTTAAGAATGAGGCCAATCCTATATTTCCATGCTTAGAAATTCTCTATGACTTCTATCTTATCTTCAAGCTTAGTGGTTGGGGCCATATTATCTAGGAGGTCACCAAAAATGAAATTTCTCAAAATGAAAAACTAACCTTACAAGAAGATGCACTTGACTAAGGTGAATTGACTGGTATGCTTGGTTTCTAGAGATTCCAAATATTCACCTCTCAAAATTGACTTGCAAAATTCTGATCTGCAGTTTCTGCAATTTTCTGGTTTTCTGGTTTTTCTTATCCAAATTCAAACTAGGGTTTGACTTTCCAAGAGATCTACCCACTCTAAAATTTTGATCTAGGGATCAATAGATGCACCCTAGGGAGGTGTAACTTTCTATGTAATTAGATTTCCAAAATTCCAACTTTGATAAAAATTCTAATTTCTTGCCGGAGGGAGAAGAGAGAGAGTTTCACCTTGTGAAAGTTGTCCTATTCAAGCTAGCTCTGATTCCATGTTAAGATTCAATATGCTAAGATATATAACACTAGTATTCAATTCAATTTCACAACAAGAACATATATGGGATCACTGAAAGAAACACAATCACAAGATAAACACTGACATATCTTGGGAAACCCTCTAGGGGAAGAAAACCACCAAAACTTCCTCAATATAGATGATCAAAAGTACAAGGACAAAATCTCAAACAAGTGCTCCTTCTCCTTGCAGATATATATATATCTCTCTCCTATGCGAATTGCACAAGTGTGTGTGTGTGTCCAAATGAGGAGCACATCACTCCTATTTATACTTTATCTTCCACTTGGCTTTTTCCCTAACTAGGTCAGCTCCAACAAACTTAACTGGGTCGACTTACCTAGGAAGACTCAAAACAATATGATATTACTTTCTAGAGGGTTATATCGACTCGACTTACGAGGGAGGTTTTACCTCATGACTCTATGATGACCAAATACAATAATGACATCCCGACGGACGAATAAAACATCTTTGAATAAATTACAATAATAAAATACAATAGAATATTCTTCGAAGTTATAATATCTTCCATCTCAGTCGCATTTAGCAAGGATATTATCAACTTCGTCAATCCAATTTATGCCTATTACACATGAATATTGCATGTAGATGGTTGGTCGTCCTTGAAGAAAATGGAGCTCATTGAAATATTTCACATATATGGCGATATAGAAATATCTGGTGAGGAACATGGATGGTTTGGGGATCTTTGATTGAAATGATGAGACTTGGTACAATATTCTCCATCAAATTTGCACTCAATTGGCATCTAATGAGATAATAAGTTGCCACTAGAATTCGAAGTAATACAATACAAAGTTGGAGAACTATAATATTTTCTTGGGTCAAAATTCCCTTCAAGCTCCATTAAGGCATGGTTGGATTCAATTGTGTCATGCTAGAAATTCATGTTTCTCCTGGTTGACTTCATAAATATTCCTAAGTTGTAAAATTATATTACTCTTGTATGTAAGTTTTAAACATGTGCAAAGAAGCAAAGCATGCATATTCTTTTAAGCAAAATAGAGAATACACCGCAACATTTATGCATAGTGCACATATATTTACCTTGGAAAACCTTAACCAGGAAAACCGGTAAAATTTAGAGTCGCACCTCTTACTTTCTTATTATGATTATTAACCACTCACAATACAATATGTAGGTGTTCCATAGCATCCAAGATCCTAATTAGTTAAATTGGATTAGAAATAGACCCCAATCCCTCAACTGAGATTAAATTACTAAATGGGTGGGGATTGTTATGTGGGTCATCCTCAAACACACCCCCCACACATGCGCATGTAAAGAATATAACCCATACCCAACATTCTCCCACTTATTGTTTTCTTTGCATAACAATGACCCATGTACTCATAGGTTCATAGGTTCAAGGTGTCAAGGCCCATATATTCTCTACACCAAGAGAGCTTCTCAGTATTGACATACTTTGTTAATGAGTCTACAACATTCTTCAAGGTGTCAACCTTTCTTGGCAACAAGCTCTTGGATTCAACCATATCTCTCACAAAGTGATATTACACATTAATATGCTTTGTCTTAGCATTATAATTAGGTTTCTTTGCAAGGAAGATTGCACTTTGGATGTTACAATTTAACCTTATAGATTTCTATACAAACACAATACCTGAACACAATCTCTACAACCATACAAATTCTTTGCTTGTTATATGAGTGGCTGCCATGTATTCAGCTTTTCTAGTTGAGAGTGCAACTACAACTTGTCCCTTGCTTGTCCAACTGATAGCTCCTCCAAATAGGTTAAACACATACTCATTTATAGATCTTATGTATTCAAGATGTCCATCCTAGCCCGCATCAACAAATCCATGTACATATATAACTCTGCCACGTCTAGGTATTCCTTGGTAGTAGATTGCATAATCTATGGCGCCACACAAATATCTAAAGACCCTCTTTACAGTTGTCCAATGATCCTTCCCTAGTTTTGACATATGCTCAAAACTTCCACTGCATGAGCAATTTCTAGTATGGTACAAACCATTTCATACATCAAACTACCAACCACTCTAGCATATGGAACTCGTGACATATATTCTTCATGTTCCTGTTTCTTGGGACACTGATCTACATATAACTTTACATCTACAGGAATAGCGACCTTAACCAACTTACTTCCCTACATGCTAAATATATGTAGTATCATTTCAACATATTTTCTTTGATTCAACCAATTTTTCATGTTTTCACAATCTCTTTTAAATTCCATTCCCAATATGAAGTTTGCAACACTGAGATCCTTCATGTCAAATTTGGAGGATACTTGTGACTTCTTTCCAATAAACAACATGTCGTCAACATACAATACTATATTAATGAAGTGATCACGAACATGTTTGGAGTATACACAATGATCAACCTTGCTTCTCACAAACTCAAAGGAGTAGTATGTATGTTTCGAATTTTTGGTACCACATCCTTGGAGATTGCTTTAAACCATAAAGGGACTTTTTTAGCTTACATACCAACTCTTTCCTTCCTTTTATTGTAAACCCTTCTAGTTGTTTCATATAGATTTATTTTTCAGTTCCACATGTAAGAATGTTGTCTTCACATCCATCTCCTCTACTTCAAGATCAAAAGCAACAACAATAACAAGAAGGAATCCAATAGAAGTTAATTTAGGATCGAGAGAAAATATTTCACCAAAATTAATTCCCTCTACCTGAGAATATCTCTTTGCTACTGACTGGACTTTTTTCTTCTCCACGTTACCTTTTGCATTCAACTTCTTTTTAAACAACCATTTCCTACCAACTGCTTTTCTTCCAGCTATTAAATCAACTAGATCCCAAGATTTATTTTTTTCCAAGGCATCCATTTATTCACCTACGACCTTCATCTAGAGATCACTATCCTTTGGATCAACAACTTCCTTCACATTTCTAGGATCACCATTCATAATAGATAAAGACAAACTAGACTGAAAATCCGAAGGAGAATACATTTATGGTTTCCTTCTTTCTCGAGATGATATTTTCAAGGCTGGGGTATGAGGTTCTTCTTCTTATGATTCAACATATTATGTTGAGTCAAATTCTTCGTCTTTTAATTCAAACTCTATTTTTATTTGGTTCCTTTTTCATTGGAGTCACTTGTCGTCTAAGAACATCTTTGACCTCTCTAAAACAACATCTTGAATATAAACAACCTTCTTAATTATAGGATTCCAAATATTAAAACCTTTCACACCATATTTATAACCAATAAAGATAAATTTTCCAGCTTTATTTTCCAACTTAATCCTTTTCTTTTTTGGAAAATGTACATAAGAATCACAACAAAAAACTTTCAGAGGTTTAATAGAGGGTTTCTTACTAGTATGTACCTCATGTGGAGATTTGTCAACCAATCTTTAAACTTAGCAAAAACTTCATAATTCTTTTGAAGGGAACAAATCCATGTGTTCCTTGAGAAATCATCTTTAAATGAAACATAATACACATGTATTCCTAATGATGGAATAGGGATAGGTCTAAACATATCACTATGTATTAACTCTAAAGTTCCCTTTTCTCTTGCAGTACCAGATGCAATTCTTACTTGATTCTATTTTCCATATATGCAATGTTCACATAAATCAAAATCCAAAGTGCAATAATACATACCCTCAATCATACCTTTATCTTGTAATGCTCAAATGACCTTTTCTTTGATATACCCCAACCTTTGATGCCATATCATTGTCTTTCCTCTAGACACAATTAGGGTTTTGTCTTCTTTATCTCCTCCCTCATGCACAATATAATTGTTACATTCATCGATGATGGTGCTTCCCAATAGTTTGTAAATAGTTCCATTCCAAACTCCCCTCATCAATACCATTAATCCTCGAACCTTTTTGCATGTGTATTTTCCAAACACAGCCTATATGCTTGCATAATCCATCTTTCCAATGGATATCAAGTTTCTCACTAGATTTGAAATGTGCAGTACTCTAGAGAGAGCTATAATCCTTCCATCTTTAAGCTACAACTTAACTCTTCATGTACGATGATATTGGTTGTTGAATCATCTCCCAAGAACACATCTCCTCCATTGCACTTTTCATATTTACAAAACCACTCCCTATGGAAATTCATACAAAAAGATGCACTCAAGTCAATCATCCATACATCGTGATCTTAATAAGTACCTGTGGAAGCCAGGTACACATCCCCTCCTTCTTCTATGGAGGTCTTCATCTTTGAGGAAGGGTTATGTTCATATCCCTTCACTTTTTGAACATTCTTAGATCTGCAATATTTTTTATAGTGCCCAACTTTACTGCATTTCAAGCAGTCCCTCAAATATTTTCTTATGGATGCATATCTACCCTTAGGTTTAGATCCCCCCCAGGTCCCTTATTTTTATTTCTCTTCCGGGGATGACCTCTCATAGATAGGGAATCCATGGTATGATTATCCATGGCTTTCCACCTCATCTCTTTTGATAGCAGGGATGCTACTATTTCATCAAATTTTAAGATCAAGTTTATTAGTACTACCGATCACTACAATCAAGTTATCCTAGGAATTTGGAAAAGAACACAATAATGTAATACATTTATCTTCTTCAGCCATTGTAATACAAATAGAGATTATTTGACTTACCAAAGTATTGTAGATTTTCAAATGCTTTGTCATCGTGTTGTTATCATCCATTCTAAGGTGATACAATTTCTTTTGTATGAACAACTCGTTTACTAGGGATTTTGATTGATACAAAATCCCTAGCTTGTTCCAAAGCTCTAATGCGCTATCTTCTCTAGACACGCTCATCAACATGGAGTATGACAAGCACAGTTGGATTGTACTCCTCTTCCTTCTTTCTAATTTATCACAATCTTCTTTTTTCGATCCAATGGGTTGTGTACCTAGATCCACAACAACACATTGTTCCCAATCTATAAGAAGATTCTCCATTTTGAGCTTCCATATCACAAATTTATGGTCGCTAAATTTCTTGATCTCGATTCTCAAACTGCTTGCCATTCTATTTCAATGCACAAACACTATTATGAAGCTCCCATTGGAGCCAGGTTTATCACATACACAAGATCTATCAACCACATCGAACCCTCAACAACAAAGATGTTCCCTAAAGCCAATAATCGAGCTTTGATACCACATGTAGGTTTCAAACTTGTGCAAAGAAGCAAAGCATACATATTATTTTAAGAAAAATAGAGATTACACGACAACATTCACACATAATACACAAAGATTTACCCTGGAAACCCTTAACCAGGAAAACCAACAAAACTTAGAGCCATACCTCTTCCTTTCTTTGTATGATTATTAACCACTCACAATACAATATGTACATATTTCACAACATCCAAAACTCTAATTCATTAATCCATATTAGATATATACTCCCATTCCCTTGTTCAGGATTAAATTAGATGGGTGGGGATCGTCAGACGCACCGTCATCAGATGTGATCCCCCCTCCACACACACATGCAAATAATATAGCACATACCCAACATTGTACGTATTCATATTATAGAAGTCAACTATTTCAAAATCCATGGTAGAATCTTATTATATATATTCATTTCCAATTATATAGTGATATAATCATGGCGGTGGTGGTGGCGGTGGATTTGACAATTGGTTGAACCATGGTTGTGGTGGGTTTTCATGAGGGAAACGATGTGATGCAAATCAAATCAAAAGATACATATGGGTATGAAATTGTTCAAGTGGTATATAAGAGAGTGAGGGATAAGAAACTTAGCAATCCTAAGTTGCTCACTTCCTTACTTCACATGCATGCCAAATTGGTTTTTTTTTCATGTTTTTTAAGAGTAAGTAACTACCAACTCCTGATATAACAACTTCTCTCTTAGTTAATTGAATTATCAAAGCTTGTATCATCTCTCCATGTTCTTATGTGTGTTGGGTGGCCATCAACAAACGTGTGACAAACTAATCACTATTTACGTGGGTGAGATCCTCCTTCACGGGATTTGGAAGGAAAAAGACATGAAATCTAGGCATATAGATAGAAATTGTATTGTAGAGATGAATGGAGGTCGCACCGACTGCTATATGCAGACCAATTTAGTTCTAATATTACGTCGGTGGGAATTGGAATAATGTTGGTTGTAAGTGTTGGCTTCCATCATTTGATAAATCTATCCTAATTTATGACAAAGGAAATGACTCCTTGCAACCACTAGTAAACATACAACTTAGGGAGGAATGTGCTTTGATACCTCCATATATGTCATCTTCATATAGACCTTTAAGAACTAAACCAATCTTCTTGACATCTTACCGTGTTCTTTCATGTGAATGCTTACAGGATTACTATTTTTGAACACTCTCATGAATGCATGCAAAGTCATGAAAAGCATCATAGAACCAAAGTCAATCATATGAGTTTGTTGTTGGAGCAAGCTCATTTGTTTCCCTACCATTTGCACTAAGGATTATACAATAACAATGGTCTCCTTCTGTAAGGACTACGGTGCCAAAGTGTCATCAAAATCATCAATAGACAAGCAAATATATGGATATTCTAGAAATGTTTCCACAACTGAATCCAATTGAAAATTTACATAACTACGGTGATACATACAAAGTCTTTGTTACCTTATAATCGTTAACTTTGTATTTGCAAGACATTGACATTTTGTTTGAATGTCGTGTAATTATGATTTTAAAAAATGTATTTTCCTCTAGGGATTGAGGAATCTATATGATAATCAGTAACCACTATTAAGTGCTCTAATCATAGGCCATCCAAAAAAAGGGAAAGAAAAAGAAAAGGACAAAAGGAAAATGAACTTCACAAAGCCCTAACCTTCCCTCTTGGCATGGTACACATCTTGAATGACACAACACATAAAACATATTGAAAGAGAGCAATTCTAATTGTTCAGCATCAAAGATTCTAACTACAGTAATGTTATGTGAAAATGAAGCATGGATCATAGAATTTACATCTCTTTATGGTCATAAGGGATACATATAATTGGTTGCTATCATTGAAATACTAAAGGTGATTATGTTTTTGAGGAAACATATAGTCTGTTTTTAACCAATATTTGGTTATCTCATCGTCACATAGCTTAGTTTATTGTACAATCCATTTGTTATTTAGAATCTCTTATTAGTATTAGAGCAAGGATAACATGCGTATGCATGTTTCTAGGTGAATAGTTATAAGGTATAGTCACCAAGAGGAAGAGGCTATTTCAAATCTTTCAAGGGCTATTGCATTCAAATTCAGCTTGCATATTCTACATCTATGTGCTACTTTTCATGAATGTATTGGGGATGTGGCTAGGGATTGAGATATTATCATGCAGCTCTTTCTATCGACCTAAATCATGGAGCTTCACAATTGTGTGCATAGTCAAGAACCTTGAGTTATATTGTTAAATAGTAGCATGGTAAAAGGGTTAAATACAACTATTTTGTCCCACTGTACCATAGCAGGAAGATTAAGAGTTTTAATCTATTGTGATGTTCCAATAAGTCAAGTCCAGTTGTTAGAGTATGGGGGAATGGTCTGACACCATTGAGGAATCAACCCAAGGCCTGTAATATAAAATATCTTCAATCAAGGTTTTACAGACCAAGAAGCGATCTAACTGCTTCACAATCCCAATAGATCCCACCCTATTATTCCTCAACATCGGAGAAAAAGGGATCAATTTGATATCAATCAATCTATCCCCTTAAAAATAATCTTTGAAGGAATCACCCAACATATCTAGACGAACCTTCTGTTGCATCAATAGTAAGGTTTAAATATTTGCCCAAAATTAAATTATGAAGCCGAAAAATTCCATTAGCCTCCACTATGTCCCAAAAGTACTACGATCCATATAAGGAGAATAATAGTTCACCAAATTCAACTCAGATTCAACACCCACAAATTTCCTGCTTAGTAGAATGCTAACTAAAGTCTAGAAAGGGGAGCAATGGACTCACATTGGGTTCCAAGACAAGAGTAACCCACCAAATAGACCCACCACTTCCATCAATGTCATTTCCCAACCTAGAAGCAGCCTTGCAAAAATGGATCTTTTTTTAAACATGGTTTCCTAAATAAAAATGTTGTCAGGGGCATTCATCTCAAAAATTCACTTGAGGGACATATATTAGGAGTGCCCCCCCACTCCATAAACATTCATTGAGAGAATGATCATTTGTTAGTCCTCGCTAGGGATTTGTTATCTCTAAGAGCCCTTAAACCAACATGAGACCTACTATCCACAACTGGTGAACCAACCTCCGATACAACCATAGAAAACTTACTAGGCACACCCTTCCGAGCGCTTTGAGTCTTAAGGGGGGAGAAGTTTCGACTTAAGTAACCCTTAACAGATTCCCTTTACCTGAAGACAAATTTAATTTCAAAGAAGAACCACCATCCCCTTTACTTGAAGATCCAAACTCACTCCCCTTTAGAGAATTACCAGCATAGACCTTCAACGAGTCTTTCTTAAGGACCTCATAAAAATGTGATAGGAGAATAATCGACACTAGAAGAAGGTCCCCCAATGCCTTCAAGAGAAGGAATATCAATAGATGGAGACTCGACAAGAGACAAAGGAAAAATCTTAGACCTCCCTTCTTCTAGTAAACGAGGATCTAACAACAAAGGGTCACCCTATCCCAAAGCCCCCAAAGATAACGAGGAAAAACCAATCATTACCTCTGGATTTGAATCCCAATCCATCCCATCAACAAAAGACTCCCACATGGAATGAGGATCTATATGAACACATGAGTTACTAGAATCCAAAGAGTCTAATGGCATACCAACCACATCCCTCTCTACCCCAAGAGAACCACCCCACTTGGCAGAAGAAGCAACGACCCCAACTAAAAAACTACTAAAAAAATCCAAACTGGAAATATGCTACATTTCATCATCATTAACTGAAAAAGATAGTGTGGGATCTAATCGAGTAGGCACATTGACCTTGATCTTTAGTTTCCCTAGGGTTGAGAACCAAGGTCTAACCCCTTCTCTTCTTCATTTTTTATCTAAATTTTGTTGTACATATTACAAAAATACAAAAAAAATAGAATATTTGGAAAACCATAAAAATAGAGGAAATCCATATCTAAAAATATCATGGATTTGGAAATTGTGATCCACTAGAAAAGTGTGCCCTAGGGGGTTTTGTGGTGGATTTTCAAGGGTGCCTTTTTGATGTAGTTGGATTAATAAATACATCACGATTTGTGTTATCTAAGCTTTTTTTAGATCTGGTAGAACATGTAAATCAGTCAAATCAACAAAGTGTGAAGGCAAAAAAAGCAAAGAATTAGGTCTAGGTTGACCCCTCGAGGGTTGTACATCTATTGGAAGAGGTTTCAAGTAATTCCACCATCTAATCGAGAATTGATTAGGGCTTAAACTAGATCTTACTTCCAGAGTTGATTTAGGGCTTCCCTTCACCCTTTGTTGGTACATCACTTTCTCAAGCATACAAGGTACACTATATATGGTAAGTTGGCATTAATTGGGTTGATTTTCATCCATTTTTTGAAGTATTATTAACTAATGTAATTTTATAACATCAATAAATTCTAAAGTTATATGTCTTGAAATTGGTAATAAAGTGTTATAACTCCTTCTTCTCCCCTAGTGTTATTTATGCTTCATTGTTTTGACCCCATGAGGAATTGTTCTTAGCTGATAGGTTGCTTGTGAAAATGTGTTTGTGTTGTTAAAGTAATTGAAGATATCATTCATCAAATTCTAGGGACTCCCCCTTGGCATTAGGAGTTGACCTAAAGTGTTGATAAGCTAGGTTGTGGTCACATTGGGCACTAAATTCTCCTGTGCTTATCACTCATCACACTGTAATCTGTGACATTCAAAAGGGAGCTCATTTGAGTGTAAAACCCTGAATTCCAATAGATAAAAGAGGAACAACAACATTTAGCTAGCTTGTTGCATATTTTACCACTTCTAGAGTGGAAATGGAAAGTGATCACTATGAATTTTATCATCGGACTACCCAAAACAATTAAACAACATAATGCCATAATGGTTGTAGTGTTTAAATTAAGCAATGTTTCCCATTTTATCCTTATCAAGTCCAAATATAAAGTAGTGCATATTGTATGAATTCCACGAGAGAAATTTTTCAGATTGCATGGGATGCCTACTATAATCATATCTAACATAGATTTAAAGTTTACTTCCATTTTTTGGAAGGGATTGTTTGAAGGGTTGGTTACCAAGTTAAACTTTAGTACTACTTATCACCCCCATACAGACAAACAATATAAGAGGACTAATCATATACACGAGGACATGATTCACATGTATGTCATGAAAAAACCAACTAAGTGGGAGGAATACTCACATATCATGGATTTTACTCATAACAATGGAGATCAAGCATTAGTGACAATGAGTCCATTTGAGGTTCTTTATGGTAGAAGATGCAATAATCCAGTAATATGGGATAACATGGTAAACAAAATCATTCTTGGCCCATATATGCTCAAGGAGATGGAACAAGAAGTTGTTAGAATCAAGCAAAATTTCAAGGCAATTCAAGATAGACATAAAAGTTATGTGAACACTAATAGAGTACATAGAGAAATTAAAATTAGGGAGCATGTTTACCTCAAAGTTAAACCTTAAGGGAGTTCCCTAATCATTGAAACTATGCCAAGCTTGCACCTAGATATTGTGGGCAATTTGAAAGCCTAGATATGATAAGGTCAGTAGCATATAAGCTTGTAGTGCCCGATGAGATTACATCACATAATGTCTTTCATGTTTCATTGCTAAAGAAGTATGTCCATGATCCTAACCATGTAATCGATTGGGTTGTTATCTAGGTGGAACCTAAGGAAGAGTTCCAAACAAGCCCATATGTATCTTAGATAGGGAAGTAACGCTAATCCAAAACTAAGCCATCACACATGTAAAGGTGTAATGGAAGCATTTTTTTTCTACATGAGGCCACAAGGGAAATGGAGGATGCCATGAAAATGGCATATCCATTTTTTTTCAAAGTTCGAAAACATTGCTAAAGAATAAAAAGGAACACTAAAGATGGTGTTGAGTCCAGGGGTAGGGGAATGCAATATCCCAATTTTGACCCTATGGAAACTCTTATTTTTGAATTTTGTATATGTTGTAAATAAGTTTCAATTACTATGTTTTGAATTACGCCATGAGATAGACATAGCATGGCATATTTTGAAATACTAAATTTATAACATGATTATGTTTGAACAACAACAAACAAAAAAGTTCCAAGGCTAACCGGTGGTGAACATTGATGGCCTATGAGTTCACCAGTGAAGAAGAGAAAGGGGGGTCCGATGGAGGGAATTACATAATATTTGTGATGATTCCTAATATAACCCATAAGCTTTTTTCTTTTAATTGCTTTATTACCTTTATGTTATGTTAAGCCTTGATTTAAGAACCTAGAAAGCAATGAAAAGGGAATGTGAGTTGAGACGTAGTAATTTTAGTGTAAAGTTCATAACTCCTATTAATAAGTAACCGCCTCCTATATTTGAGGAAACAAGATATAAAGTGGAGGAAATAATCATCCCCCACTCTTCATTCATGCACTCAAAAAAAATTGAATAGAAAAGGAGAATTTGGAAAAAGAGGTTTTAGAAGGAAATAAGAGTTTTAAAGAAAAGAAAAATCAACCCACTTGATAGATGAACCATGTAGGGGTGAAAGAATAACTATGGAGAGGAGATATACACCATTAGAAGGAAGTTAGACTCCCACTTAAAACCTTTGAGGATTGTTGTCTTGTTATGTCATGTGCATTATCATACAATTTTGCCTAAGAAATACCATATTTTTGTAAAGGAAACCTGGAAGTAGGCAGTTGCTTTGGCTTATTTTGGCCATACTGAAGAGCATAAAAAGGAAGGTCATGCATGAAGGATTGCATACCAAAGAAAGGATGGCTTTCCATGTGGTATGGGGTAAGGTAAAGTGTGTAAAAAACTGGCCAAGTTGAAAAAAGGAGTAAATTTCAATGGCGACATCTTGGTTGATTTTTTTGAAGGCTTCAACGACTTGAAAAACTTGACATTTCTTATTCTCACTAATGATCTCATCGCTAGTGCGGGGTGGCATTCTTGGACTGAGATTAATATTGTCATGTGCAACAATCCTATTCTTCATTAGCATTCAACACTATTATGGTTTGTGGTGTGCCTTTCACTTAAGGTTTTATGCTCATAAGAATTGCAAACTCTTAACAATCTCATATTCATTTGACTCATCTGGTTTTCAAGGTCATTATGTCAAAGAGTAGTATAGACTGACAACACCTTTTTCCAATTTAGTTTTTTGCCAAACACTCTACAATTAATGACCATACTAAGCACATGGGCAAGGACTTGAGTTCATTTCTTCATGTTAAACATCTAGAAGCTCCGAGCAGCATAGTGATAGCCATTGCATAAAAATTGTCATGTCAATACCAAGTCCTTTAATAACTCTTGTCTTTCGTGGTGAGTGGTATGTTGTGTCATATAATTCAATGCATACTTTTAAATTTGGTACTAAAACCACCTCTAAACAACTTAAGAAATCAATACCATGGAGAGTGTAAAGAAAGAGAGGTCTAGAATTAACTTTTGCAAGGTTAACATGTGTGTGTGTGTGTGTGTGTCTAATTGCTTCTTGATGGCATAATAAGAAATTGGTATCTCAATTCCATTGATTATTAGTTAATGTGGTATCCTAAGCATATACCTTTTAATTCTTGTCCTTCTTGAAAATGGATGTGCCTCTGAATCATAAGCATAAAGGATATATGTTTTGGTAAACTCCCATGAGGTAACATGCAATTTGTAAGATAGAGAGTAGAATGGTGATATTGCTATGGTGTTCAACTCTTATTGTCTTTAATAACTTATAACTTATTTTTCCTATTTGAATGTTTGATAAGATTGTTGGAAGGAGGTCTTGTTGTATCCAATAAAGGAACACCAACCATGGCTTGTCATTCTTGTATTTCAATGCTTTATCCAGTAAAATTTGAATGTGATGGAAGGTTACATAAACCTTAGCAATGTTAGGAATTGTTCATGTCTTGTATTTTTGTTTCATATAAGGTTTAAGAAACTGAGTAATGTAGGATGGCCATGGTAGCAGAGTATACACACTATTTTCTTATTTTGAGTCACTATATTAGGAGTTTATTATATCGAATGAAAAGGGTACGTTATAATTGTGTTGACAGTGATGCTATGTTGTCGTGATGACATGTGTGAGCATGTGAAGCCTTACTATTTAGGATGTTGTGATGACAATGATTTTATGTTCCCATGATGATGTGTGACAATTTGCATGTGTTTTTTTTTCTATGAGATGATGTTGTGATTATAACTAATGCATTGGTTGCATGTTGTGAGCTAATGATTGTCGGGAAATCCAACAATGGGCTAAGAAGGCCAGTTTATTTAATGATCTCAAGGGAGCCCATACCAATGGAGGAGATTATCTATAGAGTAACATCTTATGGGTTGGTTACAAATTCAAAAAATAACCTATGTTAGTGTTTCTTTTCCCCTACATATGCTTGATGGACATGGAAACATCTCAATAAGGCCAAAGCGCCTAATATTGGAGTTGTGATGTCAAAGTTTGGAAAAAGGACTAGAGTTGTACTTGATGGTGGAGTTGTGTGCTTGGACTTCAATTCTTGGGGCTGAGTACCTTGTAGGTGTTGGGGATAAAATTTAGGTCAACCTTTCAAGATGTGCAAGGTACATGGGTGAGTGTACTAGACTAGATGCTTGCTTGGGTAGATGAGGATTTAGGCCTTTGCCCCCCAAATCAGATCGATAGGCTTTAGTCAAATGCAAAAAGTTGGGAAGGTGGAGTTGTTCTTGTACTTCTCTAGAGTTGTGATGTTAACTTTTGATGCCCACCCACTTGAGTGGCTCTTATACTATTTGTAGAAAAGGGTGACACGGAGAGACAAGAAGGAAGTAAAAACATATAAATAATGAAATTAAAATTAATTTTGGGTGAAAGTTCTTTGAAGGGGAGGGAGTAGGTAATGCCCCATATTTTTAATTAATCCTATACCTTGGTGATGAAAATAGATAATTGGTCTTAGAAGTAATACTGACGATACTAATAACAGTAATAAATAATACAAATTAACTAATTTACTATAAAAGAAAGATAGATTACTAAATTGAAATAAATAAGGAATGTAAATAAAGTAAAAGCTAACTAAAATCTACATGATTAAAGAAAAAACTAACTAATTGATGACAAGTTGACCCTTTACATGGGATTTATGCATGTATGTATATGAAGAATGATTAATTTAGTGAGGGTGAGGAGATGGTGAGAGATATTTGGACGTGGAGCATCTTGTGCATTGGGGGTTATTGTTGGATCTTAGGTTTAATAGAAAGAGGAATATACACTAACATTGTTTATTGGTTGAGTGGTTTGGGGGTTATTGGCTGTATTCACTAATGGGTTGGTTATGAGGAGAGTTATCTCCCACATGGCTAGAGTTAGGTTGGAACTCAATGGTTCTACATTCACCTAGATTGTAAGTTGTCTCCTTTCAAATATTCTAGGTATGGGTGTGACACTCCCTTTACGTTCAATAATTACAATGATATTTTATTGTATTCATAACAATGCTTTGAATATGTAAATGTATATGTTGATTTTAAATAGTTCTATAAGTTTGAGACTTACATGATGACTTAATGTAGTTTGGGATTTTTTGAGGGAGCGATTGGGACTTATGGTTTACCAAAAAAAAAGATTGTTGATGTAATTAGTTGGTTGAGAGTTGTGCTTTTTTTTAAAGGAGAAAAAAGCTTTGTAAGGAAACACAAGGGATGCTTTCCCATATTCATGGATGGCAGTTATAGAAAATTTGTTGGTAGAGACTCACATGCTTCACTTAGGAGGATTCAAACTAGACACCCAAAGGCAAAGAACTAACCAAATGCCTAACAACATTGGCAATAACCAATTGAGCTAACTCTTTGGGGTACTACAATGAACTCCTTTCCTTTTAATTGTATTTCAAGAAATATTACATTGTATCAAGACACTTGTTTGGAATTGGAGTGATTAATTTTTTGTTGCTCTTTGGACGAGGAAGATCTCATGTATAATTTGCCTCTTTATGAATGGATCTAAAATCTCTTTCCCATCTTTATCCATTGTCTTTCTTGTCTCGTAATTGTTGATGTTTAATTGCTAATCAATGACATCCCACTTTTGTGACTTAACCACCAATTCCAATTCTACCCATGAAGTTTGGAAGTACTAACAGCGAGTCCTTTCAAATGATTGGAAATATGATTGTTCCTCTCTTTAGTTGTAGCTAGTTAAGCTAATGTTGTATCTTCATATATCTATCTTCTCAACGAAGATTTATTATTTGGTGAATGCAAGCAACACCTTTTCCAATATGAAATTTATTGTAATGTGGTGAGTACGTCTCATTTGTAAAAGGAATGAGTTGATAAGTAGAGAATTTCAAAGGAGAAGGGAGTCAGAAAATTTGTTTTTGCTAGTGGGGGGTTAACCTTTTGAAACATGCGTACACTCATTTGTTCTCATCTTGACAACCCAAATTTGATGACGGGTTTATAGTGGTAGCCATTAGATTCGAACCTGTATAATAAATAAGATGTTGAAGTCATGTTGTTGATTCCTCTATTAAATTAATTTAAAAAAAAAGGGTTAAAAAATCTCAATAGTGAACTTCCTAACCTTTTAACTCATCACAATTATGGGGATTTAGGAATGCTTCTCTTAAAGTTTTAGGATAAACAATATTTAAAGCTTCATGTTTATTCTTTAAGTTCCACACCTATATATTTTGTATGTTTATGGTTTTTGCTACCTGAAGGCAGGGATCAAATTTGAAGGATTGGTTTTAATTTAAGTTAGAAGGGTATATATTCATGTTGCACTTCAACTATAAAAAGCTTTAGAAAAAATCACATTTCATTTAACAATGATAAATTGATTACACACTTCATAAAAAATGTGTTAAATAGAATATTATATTTTCAATCAAATTTATGCCACTAAATAAATCATTAAATCCATAACTATCACATCTACAAAAAAAACCTTGTTTGAATACAAACTTTTTAAATTGTAATAATTCTTTTCAAAATGAAATAGTACATTCTATTTCCAAAACAAATATTGAGTTTCAAAGTAAACAGACTGAAAAAATAGCAAAAGGAAAATTAGAGGGGAGATACACATCTACCTTGAATACTTGCTTAGAAATCATTGGTGTCTAATTCATGAATCCCTACTTGTAAATAGTTTATTCCCAACTTAGGAATCTAGAGCAACTAAATCCAATCCTATTTTCCTTTCTTTCTTCTTAATTAACCAATACCAGTTCATAAACTCATTCTTTGCAACCCTTTGTGTGGTGGAACTTATAGTGAAAACCCCAAGTCTGCTTAAAACCCTGTCTTGGAACCCATGCATCCATTATCCGAGATTCTTAATTCAAATTAAATGGAAGTCCGGATCTAGGTTTCTAATATCTAGACTTGAACCTTTATAGTATTATATAAACGTCGAGATATTTGGATGGTCGAACCTCGTTCTACGATTACAGAAAACTCCCTCTATGCATTCTCAACTTTGCCCACACATACCTTCTAAGGCAAAGAAATTCATACTTATATAACATTAACCCATTTTCAATTTTTTAATTTGCGGCATTTGGATTTATTGTTCTTCGGTGGGATGATTTAGTGTTGCTACAATGTATTAATAGAAGAGGGGTGAGACTTCTTATTAGCATTAGTGGACATCATGAGCTATTCCCTATAAGAAATGCCTACTGTGAAAAGACGACAAGTAATCGAAGAACAACAAGTTTGTTAAATGAATGTGTGTATCGCAAGTCATGAAAATCTATCATGGTCAGTAATTTGGTGGTTGATAAAGGAATATATGTCGCGATGCAACCATTATTTTCTTGTAATGGTAGATGGGATAACAATTAATCTTAATGGGTGAGGAGAGCATTAAGTCTTGACAAGATAGGACACCTCGAGGAATTGCCTCGAAGTGATACGACACCCTTCATCAACACATTACATATTCATAAATTAATAGAGAGAAAATAAATCGTTCAATGGTATGATCAATAGAAAGTAACTTAGGTAGATAAATACAACTAAAGAAGAGATTTATTAAGACTAAAAAAATAACAGGTAGCCAAATGAATCACTTTTGAACCGATCGAAAATTATTCCATGCTCAAAATTATCATGAAGATCATGAATTAAATAATTCGATGTGAACAAAAGGAAGCCTAGTTGTATCATGTATCACTATGATATTCTCAACAATGAACACATTGAATAAAATAAATTAAGTTAGCTAGATCACTAATTTATTAAATACCCTTTTGTTATTAAAAAAATTAAGAAAAAATTCCCAAAAACTAATTGAAATTAGATATAAGAATGGTGGAAGATAAATTTGTAACAATTTTTTGAATTTTTCAAGATTGGAAACCGAGATGGCGAATGGCCATCATCCATCGCAAGTGGCATTGTTTTAGTACATTTCATACCAATAGTACACCAAGAATACATTTTAATACAATCATTGCCCTATCTTATAAAATGTCGAAATTAAAAATTCGAGTCTTTTCTAATTTTAAAGCATTATTGCACTTTCTCATAAAAATGTCAAAATTAAAAATGAGCAAAATGCAATATAAAGTGCAAAGGCTGTGTGACATTTTCGATTTTGTACCCTGCCTGCAAGCCTGGTATTCTACGATTCTACTCGCAAAATGGAAATGGAAGGAGGACCCGCAGAAACCTCCATAACTCTGAACGTAAAATTCGCAGGTGCCTCGTTGCGGGTCGAGCTCCCTGTTACGGCAACCGTGAAGGATCTTAAAGCTCACCTTCAAACTCTCACCAATGTGCTTCCGCGGGGACAGAAACTCATTTTCAAAGGTCTCTAATCCTCTTTTCCATTAAATTTCTTGCACGTATATATATTTATAATACAATCAATTCTTTCTCAAAACACAGTCGTGAAGCGGGTTGCAATAAACAAAAACTTGGAAATCTGCAGTACAATGCTGCAGTCTTTAACCTGTTTTATTTGCTTCCCTGTATTTTCCAGAGTCCCGAGTCCCATTGACCTATTTTATATATATATATTTTTGGCAATTGCCTAATTAATGGCCTATCTTACTTTGTATACAAGTTAGAGGACTAAATGGATGTCGGGCCACTGTTGTCAATTAGCTCAAAATGACTGAACATAACTCATTTTTCTAAGTCTACAGTTAGTTTTTCTAGGTTATGTTGTGACCTGTATTTGTTCAATAGTCAAATTGAAGAACTGTTGTTGTGGTGTATCTAACTTAAGATCCATCTCAACCTTGGATCTAATAATCACCTAGAGTCAAGGCTGCAAGCTACATGGAGGGGCTTGATTGGCCAGTCTTAGCTGGGCCGAGCACTCGGCTATTAACTTGCTACTGGTCAAGACTAGCCAGACCTGCCAAGATTCGGCCCGACTGCCAGACTGGTCCACACTTGCCTAGATTATTTTTGGTGTTTTTTAGTCTTTCCCGAGTCACTGAGTCTTTGTCGATTACTGTGCCAGCTGTCTTTGCCAAGTCTGAATGTGACAACTTTGTTTCTGAGCATAATAGATCATGGATTAAGATGCATTTAGGATAGTTTATTTTATTATAGAGTTTTATGATAATTTGTTACGGTCCAATCTTTTAGTTTTAGTTTTTGATTGTCAAGGGTGGCTATTTTTCAATTGTCATTTTTATATACTTCATTTTGTTCCAATTTAGTTTATTAATATTATGAATGTAACATCTACTTAGATTGTAGATGCACCTCACTACTCTCGGTGTAAAAAGGTTCTATGTCAGCCATGCTAAAGCCTGCATGATTAAGGATAACTAGTATGTATTTACAAGCTTAGTCATATACCAGCCATTCCAGTACATATAAGGCCTAGCCTTGGCCTAGTGACATCCTTTATATATTAGAGTCCAAGTCATTAGAACCAGACTCAGGATTGGAACCGGTTGAGGGTCTGACCAATATGGTACCAGAACTTGCATGTGAACAGGTTTGTGAATCGGTTAAGGGTTTGACCAGTATGGCCCTGGAACCAGCCTATGAACCGGTCTACTTAAAAAATACATAAAATATACAAAAATTAATATATATATATATATGGCCCTGGAACCAGCCTATGAACCGGTCTACTTAAAAAATACATAAAATATACAAAAATTAATATATATATATATATATATATATATATATATACTTCAAACCATTGGACACCAAATATGCAAAAAGGAGCAACAAGGGATCGACTGTAATAAATATCCAAAACAAAATACATAAACATCGAGGCTCTAAATGGCCTCTAGACTCCAAAAATAAATAAGTTACAGGATGCAAGTACAAAAGATAACAACACATCATCATGAACAAACTCCTCATTAAATTGTGCTCCCCATCATCCATACTCATACCACTCTGTCTCCTCCTCTAGCCTTTGCCTTGATCCTTTAGAGACATTTGTTGAATTTTAGCATTTGCATATATTCTTTAATTTTGCAGACTGTAAGATAGATAACAATAAGACAAGTGCAGTAGATAAACAAACATCAACACACATGAACACCAGATGTTTTCATGGGGAAACCTTTAGAGGACAAAAACTCCAAAAGCATTAGTAAATCATCTCTTAAATGAGATGACTGAGTTTGTAGCAGCAAAAAGAAGAATCTCAGAATTCTGAGATGAATGTTCTTCAAAATTGTCAAACCCTAGAATTTGCCCAAAAATTCCACAAGAACAAATTTCATAGAAAAATCCAGATTAGGGCTTTCTGCCCAGATTTTCTCCCTCCTGCCCTGCTGCCCGACACATGAACACCAGATGTTTTCATGGGGAAACCTTTAAAGGACAAAAACCCCAAAAGCATTAGTAAATCATCCCTTAAATGAGATGACTAAGTTTGTAGCAGCAAAAAAAAGAATCTCAGAATTCTGAGATGAATGTTCTTCAAAATTGTCAAACCCTAGAATTTGACCAAAAATTCCACAAGAACAAATTGCACAGAAAAATCCAGATTAGGGCTTTCTGCCCAGATTTTCTCCCTCCTGCCCTGCTGCCCGAATATCTTTCTCAGCTGCCCAACTGACTGAACCTCTTCTGCTGTTGCCCAGAGGCTGCCCGAGTTACTTCTGCTGCTGCCCAAGATTGACAGACTGCTGCCCGAGTTTTGTTTCTGCTGCCCGAAACTTTATTCATGCTGCCTGAGAGAAGATACTGCTGCCCAAGAATGCCTGAGTCTGCCCGGGTCTGATTAGTGGCTGCCCAAGCTTCTTTTAGGACTGCCCTGTGAGAGTTAGGGCTGCCCGTCTGTGGTCTGAGCTACTTCTGTAGCTGCCCAAGGAGAGGTGGCCTGTTAGAAGACTGCCCAAGAGGAGGAAGAGACTGGCCGTGAAGTGAGGCAGCCTGCCCGGATGGGGAACAGTCTGCCTGGATGTGAATGATGCTGCCCAAGGTCTGCCCGAGATCATAGAGCTGCTGCCCGTGACGAGGAAGATGCTGCCAGAGATGAGAATAGGGTTGCCCGTGGATGGTTGCTGCTCCTGGCCGTGAAGTGAAAGGGAAGAACCTTCACTTGAGAGTGTGGATGATGCCCTAGCTAGCTAACCACCATGCTAGGGCATAAATTATTAGGTCTGCTGCTCACTTGCAAAATCCCACTGAAGTGCTAAGTCTCCAATGGTGCTCACGATGGAGGAAGAAGGTATATGTAAATTTTTTTTGCAAATGATTTTCTTTTATAGCCTTTTAGTCACTTGAATGTGGTCCTTACAAGTAGGAATAAAAATAATAGGGTTTTATTATTTTTCTTGTTTACCCTTTGACTTTGACCTTTAGTGGTACTAAGGACCTCCATGTAATTTTACTTTGACTTCTTAGTGGTACAAGAGTCCTTATGTATTTTTGACTTTAGCCTCTTAGTCTTCTTCATGTGTCCTGTGGTCAATGCAAGTGGTCATAGGGGTCCTTCATGCCCACTCAAAGTACATCGTCATAAATAGGGATAATTACTAATGCTTTTATCTTGAACTCTTTGTGCCACCAAGATCGGGGTGTCTTAACCAAGGGTAGCTAATCCCTGGAGAAGATCGCAAAGCCCACAGATCAAGGGTAGGAGTGCCTCACATGCCCAAACCCGGTCTAGGTGTAATGTCCTCTTCTGCTTAGGCATTGAGGACCAACCCGCTAACCTATGTGATTCCTATAGGTTCGAGTGGGTACTGATAGTTAAGGAATTAGCCGAAGACTGATGCCATATATAGAAGATCTAGGGCATCAATATTATATTACCATTGGGTCGAAGAGGGCCACTAGAGCCAAAGGCCACCTGCATGCATGATGTTGTCCGCCGATTGCACACCAGCGGCAGAAATCAATTGAAAGCTGTCTCCTCACTTGAGAAAGTGGGAGAGGTGTGACTTTGGGGGCAAGCACAGAGCCAGGTACTGTCACCTACTCCTAGCTCCTCCGTTTAGGCTAACTCCTAACGAAGCCAAGGGGGGTAGTCCCTAACAAAGAGTTTTCTATGGCTCAATGTTTAAGTTAAGTTTTAAATGTTTTGGATGTGGATGGGTGTTGTTTAGGAGTTATTGTGATTTAAAATGATTTAATATTAAGGGGATGATGATTAATCAAAGCAATCCACGTTGCTAACAAGAGATCATACAGATAAGCAAAAGATTCCAGACTTTTAATTAAGCATTCAAATATAATCAATTGAAATGATAGACAGTTGATCAAGATAGAAAATTAATCAAATATAACAAAGGACCAGTGCCTTATGGAGTCAAATACGCACGTGAAATAAAGTCTAGGAATTAAACTAGTGAGTCTTAGGTTTTGCAAGTACTCTTGGTAGATTTTAAGAATTTTAAATGCTCTTGATTAGGGTGTCAACGAAGGTTTGTCAAAGTCGGGAGACTCTTCTAAGTTCCCTCTGTTGAAGACATGTTGGGCCCGCCCAGAATCCTAGGCTGGTATCGCAAAGATTGACCAGCTAGCTGAGAATCTAAGACAACGGGAGGTTCCGACGCCTCTACTAGGAAGTACTTTGGAAGAATCCCTACAATGCCGGTGCATTGGTTACGGGTGTTTAAGTATTATTAAGTTACTCTTATAGGGTTTAAAGATCCAATGCCGTTTCTGGGTATTCTGATCTGGGATTGGTCAGATCATACTCCGACAAGGAGGGGAAGGAGTTGATTAATTAAAGGGGTGTGTGTGTTGAAGATTTTATTAAGTTAATTAATTAGACTCTCCGACAGAGAGCGCGCTTGATCTTGTTTTATGACGAAGGTTCAAGAGTCTTATCTAATCTAGACGAGACTAATGCAAGGGTGATGCAAACGCTAAAGATGCTCTCCGATAGAGAGTACTCTTGACTTGTGTTTTTGTAAGTTCAAGAGTCTTACTTAGGAATTAATTGATTAAACAAAACAACATAAACATGAAGCAATGATGGTTTATTAAACTCTCCGACAAAGAGCACTCTTGATCCACCTTATGGTGAGATTCAAGAGATTTTGGTTCTTTTTATGACTTGACAATTATATGAAGATGCCAAAATGCAATAATTAATCTAGCAATCAGTGTTTATACTAAGGAACAACTAGGAATTAGTGAAAATGGAAACCAAGTCTAATCAAAGAACTAAGCTAAGTGCTTAAAGAAAACTACACTAAGAAAATATGAAAAATAACACAAGACACACTTCCCCCAAATGGGGGAAGTAGAAAAGAAAAGAGACTTGCTCCCAGTAGCCCTTTTTATTAGTCTTTTACAATAGTGACTTGTTCTTTGCTTCTTGGAAGAACAGGGGAAGAAGGGGATGAAAGAAGAGGGAGAGAGTCTTTTTTGTTCTTTTGCACCCCTTGCTTGTTTGTGGCCTTTGGGGTCTCCTTTACCTGCCTGAAACTAAGAGCTCTAGACACACACTTGTTATGATATTAGTTGATAAAAATAATTTGAAATTAAGTCTACAAACTAGCTAAAAACAACTAATCAAACTTACCAAAAGAAGGAAGAAAAAGATGAATGAAAAAGGGAAGGCAAGAGAGGTAGAAGAGGGGTGAATAGAGGACAAAAGGCAAGTAAAAGAAGGCTGGAAACTAAGGGAAGAAGAGGGCTGCAAATCAGAGAAAGAAGGCTGCAAATGAGGAAGAAAAAGGCTGAAAGTACAGCCCGAAAGATTGTCACGAAAGATGACGGAAAGGGGCTGCAAAAAGTGAAGAAAGAGGGCAAAAGTGGGCTGTCCAAAAGATACAAAAGTGAGGAAAAGTGGACAGCGAAGGATAGGAAAGAATGGCTGCAATAAAAAGGCCAAAAAGGCTGCAAATAATAAACAGGGCAGCCAACCGGGGCAAAGGCTTGGTGAATGAATGTTCACTTTAGCCCAAACCGTGCCCTAACCCTAGAAAATAAAGATTTTATGAAATTTGAAAGATGAATAATGATGAAGCAAACACTCAAACCTGTGATACTTTGATGGCGTTTTGATTCGTTTGAAGCTTGAAAATCCGGAAGTTTCCTTGGCTTTGAGAGGAGAGGATGCACCTGAGCTCAAACTCCTACTCGCTTCAATGAGATAACCTGCACAATTTCAACTTAACACTTGCAAGGAATGGATTAGATCATGTATGCTTGGTTAATAAAAATATAAAGAGTATATCATATAACTGAATAATCAATACTACTTTTAATTCATAAGAAGAAAACTATAAAAGATTAAATTGGAACATCAAATAATCAATCTTACGTGCTTATAGAATCCTTCTAAAGCATGAACTATTATCCAATCCTAAGCAATAAAAGACAGAAATTGAAACATTTCACCTCATTTCACCAATTGTTCATCCACATTAACACGCCATGTATGCCTCCAAAGCCTTAAAATTTTATTCCACGGTTGCAAAAGCAACAAGCATGACAGTAATTCACCAGAGGTTCTTTGCACCAATCATTCACCCCGAATATTGCTAAAGGAGCCTCTATTTATACAATGAGAGAGTGCTAAAACCCTAAAACCAAATTACATAACCTAACCGGCTTGGCCACCTAACAGAGAACCCAGACCTAAATTGAAGAGCTGGGAGTGAGGGGAGGCCTCCACCTAGGCAAGGCCCCCCCACTCCAACCCTGAGCACTAAAAACAAGCCCCTACTGCACCCACACGTGCGATGATGCCTTCCAAGAGAGAGAGGATGCGTGAGCTTGAGGAGAGGCGCCTTCATGATGGTAAACCCACTTTTTAGGTCTGGCTGGACCTCTGCTAGGTCTGGGAAGGCCACTGATGGTGTGAGCCTCAGTCTTTACCTCGATCAAATCACCGGACCAATGAATGCTCTCCAATTCATTTTTTAGCTGGAGATGACATGTCTGCTAACTGATAATAAATTAATTGCTCACTTAATGCTGATTGAAGCTAAGTTATGATAACTCCAATCATCATAAATATCCAATGAGATGTCATTTAGCCTTTTATTTCACTGAATTTGGATTAATTTGGAGAGTTTTAATTTTCTCCACAATAATCATTTTTTAATAAAAATTTCATTTTTTCCTCAAAACTGATTTTTTTGAGAAAAAAAGCATTATGTGTCCGATTGATGATCCGAAAGTTGGCTTTGACTGGTTGGCCGATCAAGAATGATTTTTGGCTTAAGGTTAGAGCCTTCAATCATTGAATTCGGAGTCCGGATGACCGACTTATTACAAATGGGTTTTTTCCATTTAATTTATGGAAAAATTAACCAAAAAAAACTTAGGAAAATAATTAAAAATTAAAAAATTTAAAAAAATAATTTTTTCCCTTTTCGAAAAAGTTTTTTTCGAAATTTTTTTATATGTCCAGATGACTTAGGACATGACCATGCTCTACCTAAATAATGCCTAGTAGGTTTATAACACTCAGGTGGGCTCTAATAATCCCCCAAGGCCCAGAATTCAACATCGACATTTCAGCTTTGGAGGAAGCAGGAGAAAACCTCGTCAGTTATACTTGGCTGAAGGCAAAGCATAATTGTCATGGGCAAAAACTCCCTGGAATACCTTATTTGAGATTCTACGTCTCAGGAGACCGAACCCCTCAAAAATACCCTACTAGCACATTTTATTACAAACCCCGTGGGGCCATGGTCAAAATTATTCAAATCAAAAACTGGCTAGCCAATATTGGCTAGACATGAAGACGGATCAACTGATACACAGGAATCAGACTTTGAACAAGTCTGTCAACCGGCGGCTCCTCAGGTAACCCAACTATGGTATAAAAAAGTTGGTAACCTCTGGCTCCAACTGTGGGACAGGTACTTGCTTGATCTATTGATAAAAAAGAGTGCCTAAGAATCCAGGAATCTTTGGTACCTGCATGTAAACAGAAGTGTCTCAATTCCATGTATATGATAAAAATATGCCATGATGAAATACCAAAAATATTTTTGCTTTTTTCGAAATAAAGTACATGAAAATAAATTTTTTCTTTTTTAGCATGTATAAATGAAATATAATACAGATGCTAATATACAAAAGAGCTTTGATACAACATTCTATAAAGTTATGATATAAAAAATATGATACAAAAGTAAAGTACATAAAGTACAACAAGGATGAGTTTAGAAAAGCCCTGTGATGACCCCTTGGTCATCTTGGAGGTTGTTTCAATAAAAGGGCTTCAAGTGTTGGCCATTCATGGGCAGGTTTAATATTTCTCCGTCCATGGTGTTAAGGAAAAAAAAATTGGTGCCAGCCGTGTCACGGATGATAAACGGGCCTTTCCAAAGGCTGTCAAATTTTCCATGCTTTCCAAGCTTTTCCCTTCTCTTATCCCATAAGAAAACAGTATCCCCGATTTGGAAAGATCTCAGCCTGGCTGACTTATCAAAAGTGCCCTTCATACTTTCTTGATGTTTGAGTGACTGATCAAGGGCAGCTCTTCGAGATTCATTTGATTGATTCTTTGCTCCATTTTTGCTTGTTCTGTGCCACATTCACTTAACATCCTGAAGATCGGAATGTGCATGCTGACCGGAAGGGTGGCTGTGAGTCCATATACCAACTCAAAAGGTGATTTTCCCGTTGAGTTCTTCTTAGTGATTCTATCCGCCCACACAACATACTTAATTTTGCTATCCCATGATCTCTTATTATCCCCCACAGTCTTCTTGAGGATAGACATTAAATTTTTATTGGTGGAATCATTGCCCTGTGGGTAATAATCAGATGAGTGGGATAGGATAATGCCATATTTGAAACATAAGTCATTGACTCTTTCAGAACTAAAGGCCTTGGCATTATTGATTGTTATCTTAAGAGGAGTTCCGAATCTGGTGATGATTCTTTCCTCGATGAATTCAATAACAACCTTTTCGGTGGCAGTCTTAGTGGGTATAGCCTCTACCCACTTAGTGAAGTAATCGGTTGATGTGAGAATCCAGCAAAAACCATTGCTGGAGTTATCCTTGACTTTTCCAATAAAATCAAGCCCCCACTGCTGGAAAGGGGCAAGGACAACAACCGGAGTAAGGGGAAGAGCTGCCAACTTCTGCTTCCCAGTGAAAAGATGACATTCCTGGCAACACTTGACATGCATGTGGGCATCTGCAAAAATGGTTGGCCAGTAATATCCAGGTCTCAAAATTTTATGGGTAGTTGTATTTGCTGCATTATGGCCTCCACAAAATCCTGAGTGAAACTCTGCTAATATCTTCTTAGAATCCTGTTCGTTGATGCACCTAAGTATAATACCATCTAGGTTCCTCCAACCCAGACCCTCTTGGGTAAGGCAATACCTAGTGGTCTTAAGTCTCAAATCCCTATGCTTATGTCCTTTGAGGTGATCAGGGCGAGTGAGATGGAGAAGAAAGAAAATGATGTCTGAATACCAATGGTTGTCAAGGTTTTGAAGGGCAGCAGTCATGGCAGGCCGAGGGATGTCATTTTCTGCAATCATCTCAATGGCTTCTTCATTCTTTTGAGTAAGCATTCTTGCCAGGCCTTGTCCCTTGATTAATTTAGTGGGCTTTACCTCAAGGTCATATTCTTGAATCTTGGATACCCAAGTACCCCTTACTCCTAAACAATCCTTTTGAGAAAGGATATCCTTGACCGCAGTGTCGGGAACATATCCGATAACTTTGGAATACCCGATATAAGTCCTGAAATGCTTTAAAGATTTAACCAAGGCATAAGCCTGCTTCTCCATGATGGTATACTTTAGTTCGGAATTCTGCAAGGCTCTACTCATGAATGCTATAGGTTGCTCAAACCCTTCAATGTTCTTTTGGAGCAACACACTTGCAATGGTGTCTTCAGAAGCAAATGAAAAGATCATAAAATCCTTCGCGTAATCTGGGTTGACTAAGACTGGAGACCTGGTAATGGCATTCTTTATTGAATCAAAGACTTTCCTTCCTTCAGTGGTCCACACAAACTTGGCATTTTTCTTGAGTAAGGCCTGCATGGGTTTCATTAATTCGGCTAAGTTTGGAATGAATCTTCTGATAAAATTGATATGACCATTGAAGGACTGAAGGGCTTTAACATTCTTAGGGAGAGGGATCGTTCTTATGGCCTCTACTCTTTCGGGATCAATTTTGACACCGTCTTTGTTGATGATATGTCCTATAAGAGTTTTCCCTCTTCTATGCCCAACACCGACTTGGCCGGATTCAAAGAAATGCCATACCTCCTACACCGTTTGAAAATCTGCCTGAGATGACCAACATGGCTAGATCTTTCCTTTGAAAAGACAGTGAGATCATCTTGATAGATCTTAATGATTTTGCCAATCAACTCCTTGAAAGCATAATCCATGGCCCTTTGGAAAGTAGCTCCTGCGTTTAAAAGGCCAAAGGGCATTCTTAGATATTCAAAAGTGCCCCAAGGAGTTGTGAAGGTGGTCTTATGCCTATCTTCCTCTTGAATGACTACCTGGTTATAGCCCGAAAAACCATCCAACATCGACATCATGCTCGATCCAGTGACCCGTTGGAGGAGGGTCTCCATGTTGGGGAGGGGGTAATTGTCCTTCTGACATGCTATGTTTAGATTCCTGAAATCTATACATATTCTTATGCTCCCGTTCATCTTTCTAACTATGACTAAGTTAGAGCACCACGCTGAATGTCTAGTAGGAGCTATTATTCCTGCTGCTAGCATTTTTTCTAACTCCTTTTTAATGATTGGTGCTAACTTAGGATTTATTTGCCTAAGTTTTTGTCTGAAAGGCTTGCCTTTTTGACATTCCGGCTTTAGGGGAATAGTATGTTGAAATACATCTTCCCTATAAGCTTTGAGCTCATCGTAAGTAAAGGCAAATACATCCCTATACTTTTTGACCAAGTTTATGAGGCTATTCCTTTCTTTTTCAGAAGTACCTTTTCCAATTTTTATAATTTTAGGTTCTGTTTCCGTCCCAATGTTGACCTTAATGTAATCTCCAGGTTTCATCTGCTCAACATTGCTTTTTCTTCTGTCCTGTCTGTCAAAGATGTTTTCTAAGGCAACTAGACCATGTGGGACAGGATTGTTAAACTGGTCACCTTCTCCATAATATTCTTTGTTTTCTTCCTGATCATTTACTTTAAAATTAAGGAATTCATCGACATTATGAATGAATCTCAAAATTTGCTCATCGTCTTTGAAGACTTGCCAATGTTCAACATTATCAGGAACATAAGGTTTGAAGTTAATCTCTAAAGGACAATACCCCTCTAACATCTCATCCGATGGCTGAAGAGTTGACGCTGAAACTGAAAGCTTGTCAGAGGCACTATTCTGATCTCTAGGGACTGCTTCTATGTTAAGGGCATCAAAGTATTCCATTGTATCCCAGATTGCATTTCTATATTTCTTAAGTCTTTGACACTTGCATGCAAACTGACCCTTAACTTGTTGGACAATCAAATCAGAGTCCCCTTTAATATCAAGCAACTTAATCCCCATGTCCTTGGCAATCTCAATGCCCAGTAGAAGTGTCTCATACTCCGCCACATTGTTAGTTGCTTCGAATTCCAATCTGAAAGCAAAGTTGAAAACCTTACCCTCTGGTGAAACAATGACAACACCAGCCCCCTTGCCCGTTTTAGAGTAAGCACCATCAAAATTCATTCTCCACAACTCACTAAGTTTTTCGGTCTTCATCTCTTCTTGGATGGGTTCCAAGAAGGTGGAATTGATTTGATAGGAACCATTTTCATCAGTGTGGTAAGCATACTCATTCATTGGTTTTTTAGGGTTTTCAACATGGTGTCTTTTTTCTTTCTTGGAATACAACTTAACAAGTGAAAACTTTGATGCTGGTATGGTGGCATAGGTCCAATCCATCTGGATTGATTCTCCCAAAGTGGCACCCCATTTCCTAGAAAGCAACATACCCATTTTGTCTGGAACATCAATAACCAGAATGTCCATTGTGATTTGGATATCTGGATACTTGGCCAATTTGACTAACTGGTTCTCAGTCATCCCTTCAACCTTAACTGGTCTAGAGTCCATGGCACATACATTTTGATATGGCCTTGTGGTTCTCAAGTCAAGCTGCTGCATGACTTTTTTGGTCATGATGCTGGAACTAGATCCTGAGTCTAACATACAATTGTGTAGAAGAAGATCACCCATCATCAATGATATGTAAAAAGGGGGATGATCTTCTTTTCTTGGGTCCCTGGTATGTAGAACTATAGGTGGGTCGGCAAAGGCATTATTTGAAGTTCGCTCCACGGTATCAGAAAAGGTGACCTTTTTAGGGGTAAGGGGCTTTATAGAATTTGAAGGACTTTCTTCGGGTTGAGAATCAACATTACTCGGAGGGTCAAGGATTTTCAAAAGTCTCTCTCTTTGGCCAGGGATTTTACATAATTCAAGGACCGGAACAAGGACTTTTGTATTCGCAAGCCAATTACCTAAGTCAAAACTTAAATCAACAATTTCTTTAGTTTCTACTTCTTTGGGAGGATTAGGAGCTGTTACCTTAGGAATATTTTGTGCAGCAGAGCCCTTTCTTTGATAAGTTATCCCTTTGAAGTTCTGCGTGTTGTTGATCTGCTCGACTGAAGGCATCTCGCCATAATATTGAGTCAAGTTGTCCACTTTCTTTTCATACCGATTGGCTTGTGGCTAATTTCCTATGGGGATGTTAGGGATGTCATCTATGTTGTTGATAAAATCAGGCTCGCTTGTCGACGTATTCGGACCACAATCTTCAAGGTGACCATGCTCCTAAACATAGCAGGCATAGTGGCAGCCAAATTCCTCAATGAAATCTCTGCATGCTCTGCAAAATGGTTTATACTGCTCAACCATGTTAGCCGCCTCAAGTTGATGAGGAGGCCTTTGCTCATGGTTGGGATTCTTTCTTTGCCATGTTGGCTTGGAAAGAAAGGTTCTAGGAGCAGGCTGAGTTTGAGCTCTTTCCATTGTTATTACCCTATTCTGAATTACCTTCAACTGCGCTAAATGTTTCTGTTCTGCCTCCTCCATGTTCTTTTTCATCTCCCTTTTCATTTCAATCATTTGTTTTTCATAGGCATCCTTCATAGCTGATAAAGGATCCTTGTCTTTAGGTTCACTAATTTTCAAAGGAGTTGAAGCTCTTGAATAACCCTGGAGGTTAGATTCACCAGATGACTGCATATTCTTATCAATTTTGACGGCCAAACCCTGAGCTAGAAGTAAAGTAGCCGGCGCCTTATCTCTGATCTGGTATTGGATTTTACCACTTAAAGCTTCGATGTAATAGTCCAAAACAGAAGCTGCTGGAGGAGAGTAAGTGGCAGGGATGGAATTTGCTAATTCAGTGAACTTGTTGTTGAATTCGTCCATTGTTTCAGTTTCGGATTTCTTTATGCTGGTCAAAGCCGCTACTAGATGTCTAGGCTCCTTTTTGCTGCCAAACTTTCCAAGGAAAGCAGTCTTGAAGTCTGCTAAGGTGGTGAAAGAGTTGTCCGGCAAATTGTCATACCAGTTGCCAGCCTTGCCGCCCAAAGACAAGGCAAACAAAGTCATGTACACATCTTCGTGCCTGTCAGTACCCCTGACATGGGCACCACAGTGTCTGGTGAAATTCCTGATGTGTTGCTCAGCAAATACGGAGGCATCAGTGCCATTATACGTCGTAAGTTTGTCGATAGCTTTGTCAGGGATGTCATGGGGATGACCTGCTATCTGAGCAAAGTTGAGTTGAGTAAAGAACTCACCCATTGTGTCAAGGAAACAGTTATTGCTTTGCAAATTTTCTAGATTTTCTGGAAATAAAAGATGGATGTCTGAAATAGACTCAGATCCAAGTTCTGCAAGGATCCTACGAGAAGCTAGTTTGTTCAGTGTTCTCCTATAGACCTTTTCAGGGTCAGGGATGAAATCGAACAAACCTTCAGAGTTTCTTCTAGTGGAATACCTTGAGGTGTTAACTGACAGTGGAGTCGCCAGGTGGACTTAAGTCTAATTTGGGAGAGTGATTGGACTAAAAATCTACCAAAAAAGGTGAAAAAGGTAAAAACTAAAAGAAACAAAGGTCGTCTAGGAACAAAAAAATTTGTCCCCGGCAGCGACGCCAAAAGATGTTGTCTGCCGATTGCACACCAGCAGCAGAAATCAATTGAAAGCTGTCTCCTCACTTGAGAAAGTGGGAGAGGTGTGACCTTGGGGGCAAGCACAGAGCCGGGTATTGTCACCTACTCCTAGCTCCTCCGTTTAGGCTAACTCCTAACGAAGCCAAGGGGGGTAGTCCCTAACAAAGAGTTTTCTATGGCTCAATGTTCAAGTTAAGTTTTAGATGTTTTGGATGCGGATGGGTGTTGTTTAGGAGTTATTGTGATTTAAAATGATTTAATATTAAGGGGATGATGATTAATCAAATCAATCCACGTTGCTAACAAGAGATCATACAGATAAGCAAAAGATTCCAGACTTTTAATTAAGCATTCAAATATAATCAATTGAAATGAACCATAGACAGTTGATCAAGATAGAAAATTAATCAAATATAACAAAGGACCAGTGCCTTATGGAGTCAAATAAGCACGTGAAATAAAGTCTAGGAATTAAGCTAGTGAGTATTAGGTTTTGCAAGTGCTCTTGGTAGATTTTAAGAATTTTAAATGCTCTTGAGTAGGGTGTTAACGAAGGTTTGTCAAAGCCGGGAGACTCTTCTAAGTTCCCTCCGTTGAAGACATGTCAGGCCCGCCCAGTATCCCAGGCTGGTATCGCAAAGATTGACTAGCTAGCCAAGAATCTAAGACAGCGGGAGGTTCCGGCGCCTCTACTAGGAAGTACTTTTGAAGAATCCCTACAACGTCGGTGCGTTGATTATAGGTGTTTAAGTATTATTAAGTTACTCTTATAGGGTTTAAAGATCCAGTGCCGTTTCTGGGTATTCCGATCTGGGATCGGTCAGATCATACTCCGGCAAGGAGGGGAAGGAGTTAATTAATTAAAGGGGTGTGTGTATTGAAGATTTTATTAAGTTAATTAATTAGATTCTCCGACAGAGAGCGCTCTTGACCTTGTCTTATGACGAAGGTTCAAGAGTCTTATCTAATCTAGATGAGATTAATGCAAGGGTGATGCAAACGCTAAAGATGCTCTCCGATAGAGAATGCTCTTGACTTGTGTTTTTGCAAGTTCAAGAGTCTTACTTAGGAATTAATTGATTAAACAAAACAACATAAACATGAAGCAATGATGGTTTATTAAACTCTCCGA
>LPNX010533576.1:0-22450 GCA_001517045.1 Pseudotsuga menziesii | reverse complement strand
ATATATATATAACCTCAAACAATTGTAATTTTTATTTGTAATCTTGGAAAAACTAACCATGCTTTAAAAAAAACTCAACTCATCAGTCTCTAACCATAGATCCAACTCTCTCAACAATAATTTCAACTTTACTATTCTTTACTTATAAAAAAACATATTTATCTTTTCTTCACATTGAATTTTTAAATTCAATATTATAAAATTTAAATGTGTTATAAATATGTATTTTCTCACATTAAATGGATGTGTCTTCACCATTTCAAATGAACCATGAGGCAAAAAGAAAAATAGTGACGTGGTTAACTTGTAATAATATTTTTTTCAGAAGAAAAAATACCAGTCTTTGTTATTCAGATGAATCAAAAGACATCGTTTACATACAAAATGATGACTGATAAGACCGTAAGTCTCAAGTAAGACAGAAACAAACTGACAGAACTTGGAACATCCAAACAAGAAAAAAGTCTGATCGTAGCAGACTTTACTCATCATTCCTGAATAATCAGGTCAGAAATACTGATAAGTATCTGAAGTGAACTTTAACCAAACAAATGAGAGCAAATACAGCTGGCAGAATGGACTCATACTGATCAAAAAGAGAGTTATCATCAACTGCTGAAGACAATATTTGCAAAATGCAGCAATTCTAAAATAGAACAAGACTGCCTTGGTTAATGACCAAACCATCCAAGAATTCTGAAAAGGAGACAAACCCCATGTCCAAATGTAAAGCTTTTTTTTAGAGTTCATCTACCAGCGAGTTATGCTCTCGAAATGTGTGTTTAAAGATCACTGAAGGATCCAAATGAATCATATATCTTATTTCTGAACACCAATGCATCAGTGTTGGAACATCAAGTGCTGAAATATTGTTGAGCCAAGAAATAATAACCATGGATTCACCATAAATCAACTGCAAAGGAATTCCCGTTAGAAGACCAACTCTTAGAATTGCCCAAAGAGCCAACAATTCCGCTCTGGTATTTGTGCTTCTTCCACATCCCATAGAAAAACTGAAGTAATGAAAGTCATTGATATATATCAGAAATCCTGAGCCTCCTCTATTTTCTGCAACAGCTCCATCAAAGAACCCACAAGGAATTTTTTTTAATGGGACAGGACCAGGATTACGGGATTTATGTGATAATAACGGCATAGGGTAAATATTAACCAAACTTTCAATTCTGGAAATCAAAGCTGGAAAGGATGGCTTCTTGTTTTCAAATAAACAATGATTCCGCTGAAGCCAGATCCCCCATAAAATAAACAAGGGAAGGTATCTGGAAGGGGTAGCACGCATGGTTGAGGAGAACCAAAGATCCAGGAATGAATGGACAGTGCTATAATCTGGGAATGAGAAATTGTACTTAGCTGCCAGATGGCTGAAGATGCAGATAGAAAAAGGACAGCAAAAAAATAAATGGTGAATATCCTCCAAATTACCTTCACAGAGATCGCAGCGACTGGGTCCCATGAAGCCTCTGGTTTGCAAGTGATCCCAGGTTAAAAAAATTTCTTTGAGCATCAACCAAATGAAGCATTTAATTTTCAGAGGAACCTTCAAGGTCCATAAAATTTTCAGAACTGAATCATGTATCTCTGAATAAATATCTGAAATAATGCTCTTATAACCTTCAGCAGTGCTTATAGGACCTGTATAGCGATTATGAGACCAGGAAATAGTATCAATATCAGAATTGAGCCGAATGCGGCCATATTCTAATCCTCGAACATAATTGTCCCAGGCTATTTTCCAGTCTCCAATAAGATCAAGATCTTCTGATGAGAACCAATATCCAGTAGCCAAGGGAGTTTGGTTATGAGCTTGAGCAAGGGTGCATATGCCATAGTCTTCTAAATAATCCCTTAAATCTCTTGGCAAAACAAAGGAAGATCCCATACCAATGAATGGATCTGCACCCAAATTGATGGATTCGCCATTCCCAACTTTCCAAATGATGCCTTTACCAATCCAAGATAAGGTGAAGAGGAAACCCCTCCAGATAATAGAGGCGTTCCCAGATATGAAGTTCTTTTCCTTAAACCATAAATGCAAAGGTTTATTTTTCAGATACTTGACAGTTATTAATAGATTCCAGATTCCCTTGCTGTTTAAAGCTAGCCAAAAGCTTTTCATCCTCAAGGAGAGACTGAAACTGGGAAGATGTTTAATTCCCCAACCACCCTGAGAGGTAGGGCGAGCCAAGAGATGCCAATCCACAAGATGGAATTTTTTAGACCTTGATGAAGATCCCCACAGAAATGAGAAGATCAGCTTTCTGAGTTTATCTAAAATAGAGATTGGAATTGGAACCAAAGCCATCCAATAAATTGGAATGCTAGATAAAACAGAACGAATGAGGATGAGTCGACCTCCCAAAGATAGGAATCTATTTGTCCAATGAGAAATTCTCTTTTCAAATTTTGCAACCAGCCAAAACCAATCCTTTACCAGATATCCTGAAGGCTTAAGAAAGTATCCTAGATAACCAAACCCTTTTCTTAAATCATCAACTTTGAAAGGGGGAATATCAGTAATTTTTTGTAGAACATCCACATTCAGATCATTGTGGAGAAAACATGATTTGGTCACATTAATGCTCATACCTGAAGCTTTGCAACAAATATCAAGAATGCCCTTGAAGGCTAACCATTCCTCAAAGGAGCCCAAGCCAAATAGAAGCACATCATCTACAAAAAGTAAATGAGTGAGAGAACGCTGATGAGAGATTTTGATACCTTTGATCTTTCCATTTCGCTTTGCATCCTCGATCAATAGACTTAGCCCTTCTATGACCAGAATGAACAAGAGGGGGGATAGGGGGCATCCCTGCCTGGTACCCCTATAGGCAGGAAAGAAAGAAGAAGGTGAACCATTAACAAGTATTGCAAAATTGGCTGATGAAATGCATCCCATAATCCAGTTTACACCAATCAAGGGGACCCCAATTTGGATGAGAAGAAGACGGATGAATGTCCAGTCAACTCTATCAAATGCTTTAGATAAGTCCAATTTAAGAATAAGAGCACACCTTTTTCTGGAATTGACAGTATGCAGAACCTCTTGAGAGATGGCTATAGGCTCCAGGATTTGACGGTTTTTTAGAAAACCAAACTGATGAGGAGAAATGGATTCATCAAGAAAGGGTTTTAGCCTCATAGCCGCAACTTTGGAAATGAGCTTATAACAGAGGTTACAGAGAGAAATGGGATGGAAGTCAGCGAAAGAGACAGGTAAATCAACCTTCGGGATGAGAGCAAGGAAGGTAGAATTAAGAGCATGAGGCACTCTGCTAGAGGTCCTAGAAGCTTCCACCACTTTAACAAGAATAGGACCCATAATATCAAAGAAACGCAGAAAGAACTCAACCGGCCATCCATCCGGGCTCGGTGCCTTATCTTTTTTAAAGAGCTTTAAAGCCTTTTCGACTTCCATGATGGTGACAGGTCTAGTAAAAAAAAATATTTTCTCAGGACTGATAAAGGATGGAAAGAGACGAATAACCTTAAGCTGAGCTTCCAGATTAGTCATATGATCATCTTCAAATAAAGACTTAAAATGACAAATACCAAGTTCTTTAATACTCTTATCATCAGAGACCCAATTCCCCAACTCATCTTTAAGACTCCAAATTGCATTTTGATTTTTACGGGCTGAAGCCACAGCATGAAAGAACTTGGTATTAGCGTCCCCTTTTTGAGCCCAGGTAATTCTGCTTTGAAGTCTGGCAGAATTTACTTCATGATCAAGCAACTTCTGAAGATCATTTTTTAGAGAGTTCAATTTTTGCTGTTGATCATGAATTAAAATTGTTGAATGAGAGGAAAGGAGGATAGAGCTTATTTCTTTATCCAAAGCAGCAGATTTATCTTTCAACTTTAAGGATTCTAATTTAGTCCAAGTCTTGACCTTTCCCTTTAGATTTTTGAGTCTGTCATGAAAATCCTGCATAGCATCCAAAGAAGGGTTTGAAGGAATACAAGGCCATTCAGAGCGAACCATATGGATAAAGTCCTCATTATCAAGCCATGAATGATTAAATTTAAAGGGATAAGCACATTGTCTTTGATGATCAGACCATTCAAGGATCACAGGAAAATGATCAGATATCCCACATCTGTGAGCCAAACTCTATATCTCTGGAGCGAGCTGACAAGCTTGTCGGCTAATAAAAAATGATCCAGTCTTTTTGAAATACCGTCTTCCCCAATCCTTCCATTCCTCCAGGTAGGACCAGCACAAGGCGGAGCCACATCCACTAATTGATGGTCAGAAAAAAGTTTAGAAAAATAAGGACCCAATGGATCAGGATGCACTTTGGAGCCCCAAATCTCTGAGGCATTCAAAGTCAGATTAAGATCTCCTGCTAATATAAGGTTTGGAAGAGAGAGAAGACCACCCGTAGCCACAGCGTTCCAGAAAGAGTCCCGATTGAGATACGGCCCATAGCAATTTAAAAGTGAAAGATTGAGGGAAGAACCCTGGATTGAAGCTTTAAGCAGAACACCAGCAGCAGTTTGAAAGGCTTTGCATTTAATGAGTTTCGGATTACAGCCTGAAAGAATGCCTCCAGAAAGACCATTAGAGCTAAGGGCACAAAACTCCCATACCAGGCAAAGTTTGGAAAAAGCATATAAAGCAGGATAGGGACTAGTCATGGTTTCCTGAAAAAGAACTATATCAGGGGAGAGAGCTAACACTAAACGACGGAGGCCTTTTTGCTTGGCTAGACCCCCCAAGCCACGAACATTCAAAGAAAGTATGCGCATTAAGAGACCAACTTATCAGGGGTCGAAGCTCTAAGGACCCGAGTTGAAGGGGAAGTAAGAGTACACTCAGCTGCTTTTAATCTCTCAGAAAGAGGGGTATAGGGGTGCTGGATAACCTCTGAAGAGTCAGGAGGCTTGTTGGGCTTTTTCTTCCGCCTAATAGTTACATTCTCGAAACGAATTGAATTGAGTGGGAGAATAGAGGGGGAAAGGGGGGTTTTATCCGTGAAAATACTCAAAGATTTTTTCAAAGAGAGATCTCCAAAGGAGGGTGAAGTTGCTGGGCTAGGAGGAGGCGAAAGAAGGGTCTGAGGCCCAGAAAGTCCTGAGGAGGTAAGGGGAGGGAAGTCAGATTCAGAAAACAGAGGGACGGGAGAATTAACAGTCAAAGTAATCGAGGGGAGGGCAGAACTTAAAGGAGCTAAATCAAAAACTCCAGAGTGAATAGGAGCTAAGAGAGGGCTAAGATCAGCGGGTGAGGGGGCAATCTTCTGAACCAAAGAATCAGTCTTGGGAAGATTCAACAAATCAGACTTCTTTGGAGGGAAATCTGAAAGTGGAGAAGGGGTACCCAGGGAGGGATTAAAGCCTGCAAGTGAAGAAACTTTTCTGCTACTAATGACAGAGTCTATCAAGGCCAAATCAAGGTCTGACACTTCCCCATATAATGCAACAACATTATTTAATTGACCAGGGGAAGAGATAATATTCTCAGGAGTAGAACAAGCCTGAGAGGGAGAAATTACAGGAGAATTAACAAAAGAATCCGACAACGAACGCTTAATAGACCCATGCCGAAAAGCAGGACATGATCGACGCAAGTGACCAATCTCCCTGCACACATTGCATCTAAAGGGGATGCCTTGAAAATCCAAACGTTGAATAAACAATCGCTCGTGACAGAGGATCTCTACTTCAGCCGGAAGGCCTTTTGTAATATCCAATTCTACAAGAATTTTTGCCTTCCTTTTATCATAGGAATTCATGAAATCTTCCTCTAACGCCACAAAATGCCCTATAGTGTTACCAACTCCTTCCAGAAGGGCTCTATTCCAGAGCGGGAATGGAAGCCCTGGGAGAAATGCCCAAAGATGTCATTTTTTCACTCTTTCACGCGTAGGATCAAAATTCACATGCCAACGATCCAGCACTAACGAACGATTTCCAACTCTCCATAATCGGCTAAGAACTTCAGTGGCATGTGATTCCTCTAAGAAGACAAAGACTATCCAGCCCCTAACCAGCAAACTGATAGTTGGAACATAGGACAGAAACGGTTTCCAGTGTTTGGATGCCCAGGAAAACCAGTCTTTTTTTTCCAAGGACATATTCCAGCCTACCGATTAGGGCATGATGACACAACGCTTCCACCCTATCCAAATAGATATCCCGACTGACAACATAGCGAAGCTTACCTTCCAATGTTTTGTAAGCCTTCGCCTTTCTTCGATTTTGGAATCAATTAGAGCCATGGGCTACTCTAGGGTCTGGAGACCCTTCATGGGTCTCCACCATCAGAGCCAATGAAAAACTCACCAATAAGCAGGCAATCCACACATGTCCTCAATCGACAACAACAGCCCAAAGACGAAACCAGGAAGAGGGGGAAAGCAGGATCAGGATTAGACTTCACTAGTAACCTTAATGAGAACGACGAAAAACAGCTCAGACAAAGAAAGATCAACAGTCTCTAAAATAAGACCGATGAAAGAGGGGGAAAGCAGGATCAGGATTAGACTTCAAGAAGAGGGGGAAAGCAAGATCAGGGTTAGACTTCACCAGTAACCTTAATGAGAACGACGAAAAAACAGCCCAGACAAAGAAAGATCAACAGTCTCTAAAATAAGACCCCCTAGAAATCAAATACAATCCTGAACAGACCAAGTCGGGGAAATAGTAAGAGCAAAGAAAAAGGATCTTATCGAAAAAGAGCAGGCACCGGAACGGGCACAAAAATCGGAGCCATGCAGTAGTTCAACGAGGCCCTCCAGCCTGCGAAAATGGTGAGGGGTAATAATCGGACATGTCAAATCAAAATAAGCCCAACACCAAATCCAGGACAAACAAATAGATTCCAGAAAAGATAGCCGAAAGGGTTAATCTCCAACTTTGGTCTGATCCACAAAAACTGAGCTGATGACCCAATCAAAAAAGAAGCAGGAAGCAGGAATGGCCGAAGGATGATAAATCAACCTCTGACAGCTACAAAACTGAGCAGAGGACCCAAACAAAAAGAAGCAGGAACGGCCGAAGGGCAAAAGCCCTGTAAAAGACCAAATCGAAGTATGGAGAGTTAAGCCCTCATCAAACCCTGGATTTGTGAACAGAAAGACTCAGCAATCCTCATGCGCAATCTCTAGCAGCCACGAATGGAAAATCCCCAACTTCGGTCTGAATCGAAAAAATAGAGCTGACAACCCAAGCAAATAGAAGCAGGAACGACCAAAGGACAATAATCAACCACAAACAGCCATAGAACTGAACAAATGACCCAAGTATAAAGAAGCAGGAACGGCCGAAGGACAAAAACCCCTGTTACAGACCGACTCGAAAAAGGAGAGTGAAGCCCTCATTAAACCCTGGATTTTAGACAGAGAGACTTAGCAATCCTGGAGCACATTCTCAAGCAGCCGCGAAACTTAGCAGACAACCCTAATAAAGTCACCATGAGGCACAAAAATCATACTGATCCCCAACCAATGCCTGGCCATTAGCAAAAAACACACAGTTGAAAGATATACCCTTAAATCGAAGAAGGTTAAAAGAAGGGTTAATAGAAGGGATAAGACCTTATCATTAACCTTTAACTTCCGGACAGGGCGGCCACATATCGAAAAGGACTCACTGACAGTCTAGCCAGAAACCAAAAGTCAAATCCAATCTGGAGGGCTACGAAAGAACACAGCCGATAAACAAACCCTTGTTAAGATCCAATCCCAAGGAGGAAGGGTTTTAACTCATGGTTAAACCCTCATCATAACCCATGGCTTTTGGACAGTCCGACCAAAAAGCGACAGTATCATCACCATCGGTCTCAAAAAAGGACAGAATCAACTGTAAAGGGACACCCAACTCCTACAAACCCCGAAAAGGCGAAACGATACCCAAGCAACGTCCAAAAGGTGACAAAAAACAAAAACAGAGCGATCAAGAGTAGACGGATGCTAACCCAAGCCAATACCGACTAAAGAAAAAAGATAAGCCTTCCCACTTATTTTTAACTGGTTGGTACTAGTCCTCTATTATGAGGAGGGACTCCAGTCGCCAGTAGCGGCCAAAAACAGCAACCAAGCAATCCATCAAACCCCGGACATAACAGGCTAAGACAGTGAACAAGTATTCCTTCATACCCAGATAAACCCTAGGGGAAAGGTGACTCAAGTAGCCCAACCGAACAATAAAGTCCCAACAAAAATGCCAAACAAGCCCAAAATAGTGACAGAAAAAAAAATTAGCAGGAAGCCGAATCAAAAGAGGCAAGCGGATAGATACCGGTTAAAAGAGCGGCCATAACCATGAGAGCAGTCGTAGACCAGTGCCATCCTCCCTTAGCCTGGTTGTTCCTGCCTGCGTCCTGAGAGTATACAAACCCTCGCAATCCATCGCCATACTCCCCTCTGCTCGACTCGTAATAATATATATAATCCTTCTCATAATGTTCTTTATACAAAAGCTTTTAGATGTAGATTTTTTGCTCATGAATTATGGTGAAGTTCGTGTTTTTATTTTTTCTATTTTAATTAATTTTTTATTATCAACTAAAAACCATTATATAATAGGGAGTTTAAGAGTGTTAATTAAATATTTATTTTATTTTATTATGATTAATAATTATTTTATTTTAAAAACAATTAAAATGTATAAAGTTTATATATATATATAATTTTATTTGTGTATGAATGTTTCCATAGTTAGTGTTCTATCTTTTTGTGGAATGCTTTTTATGTTTAGTGGTTTGGAGAATTATAAAAGAATATGTTGGTATCATATGAGAATGGAAGAGTGATTTGGAAAATTCTTTTTCTATTTGGTTCCACAATAAAGCTACATATAAACTTTTTCTCATTTTCATCGCATGGTTCATTTGGACTACAAGGAATTATGTAGTTTTCGAGGATATACAGCCTAATGCATTTATTTGCAGCATTAGAGGTCTTAATCATTTCAAGGAGCATGAGAAAACAATCAGCAAAAGAAATCAGGTGCACTAGGTTTTTTCCATGCCACCTCAAATCTTGAACAATGCGGTTGTGGTATAATACTTGTCATAAACAAGGATCATTATTTCTATATGTGTTTGGGTGGAGGCTTGGGATCAAACACTAAAACTAAACTATTAAGCTTATATGGGCTTCTGCTTATTGCTTCTCATATTGGTGTTATAGACATCAGTATATTTGGAGATTCAAATGTGGTTAAATGGTTTCATTAATCTGCACGTGATTTTGCTCAAACATTGGATTCCTAAAATTCAAGATATCATTAGGTTATTTGCGGAGATCACTTTCAGACATATCTCCAAGTGTTACAATGCTACATCAAATACATTTTCCAAAGAAGCTAATCCACTTAAATTTGGCTCAGTTAGAGTTCAAGAAATTTTGGAAGGTGCCATGACCTTTGAAGGTGAAATAGATCTTAAGGAGATAATGTAATAAATAGTTTTGGAAGGTTTTAGACCTATTTTGCTATTAGGATGTCAGTTTAATGCGTGTTTTGTATTTAGACTAGTTAAGAACTAAAGGGAATATACATGACTTAAAACTGAAGCAAACATATATGAATAAATTTATATAGAAAGTTTTATGGAAGATGTAACCTTTCCTTGATTAATATAATAATTATTTTATTTTATTTTTCGAAAAAATGTACATTTAATTTAATATTATAACAAAACAAAATTTAAAATAAAATATAACAAAACAAAATTTAAAATCAAACTAATATTTTTAATGTTTAAATTAAATATTAAAAAATTGAAAAACATTCACATTCATATTAATATTAATATTAATAATAATTTAAAATTTCATATTCTCCTTTACAAGTATATCCAAGTGTTAAAAGCACTTTTGGAAAATATGAATGTTTTTATAATTTATAAAGTTTATGTTTGTTTTATAAATTATTTTTAAATATATTAATATTAATTTATATATATATTATTTAAATTTAAAATTGTTTTAATTATAAATTTAATAAATATTTAAAATGTATTTTCAAATTAATAAAAAAATGTTCAAAAGGGTTGGTCGAACCTGGAGTCATGAGGCACCTTAGGTAATGTTTGACATGTAGTTTCACCCAGATAGATTGTATTAAATAAGTGGATCAAAACCCACCCCATGTTGGTGGGTGTTGTGTTAAGACACCCCCAAGCTCAATGGTTTTACAGTGGGTGGTGGATGTTGTGTTAAGACACCCCTAAGCTCATTGGTTTGTGGTTTCTTAGCCAAAAGCTAAAAAAAACACTAATAAAAAAATCCAATCCCTCCATCCACAAATCTTGAAGAAAAAACCTTTAAAAAAAAACCCAAGTTTCCTTTTTTCTTTTTTAAATAACTCCATTTGTTACAATCATTTCCTCAAATTTGTATTTAAGAAGGATGGTAGCAAATCTAAAATTAGAACAAGTTTTATGTTGGATCTAAAGTGGTAAAAATTAAGGAAAGAAACTTATAAATCATTAATAAAAAAAGTTGAAATAGTAAAATCAATCATAAAATTGTTTGATTAAAATTAGTTTTTAAATTGTAAAAGTTAAAAAAATGAATATGGCTAAAATCTCATGCTTCTATAGAAATCCATCCAAGCATTTAAAAAAATATTTTTAATAATTAAAAAAACATTAAAAAAATTATATAATATAAATTAGATTTGAATCAATTTTTTTATATATCTTATTTATAATAAACTTTACTTAATACCTAGAGAAACATTCCTTACCTTTAATAATAAAAGACATCACTTTATCCAATTTCATAACTTAATACTCATATAAACATTCTTTATGTTTTATCATATTAATATCATTCTTTATTTTTTATCACATTAATACCATTCTTTAATTTTTTATCACATTAATACCCATTATGTTTTGACAAGAATATAGAACTCATTTCAATTCAAACTTCCCTTTCCCATGATCAGAATTTATTTGCATTGAAGTAGGGGGTTTAACAAAATTGTGCTCTCTAAAAACAACTACATAATTTAATTTAATTTTTTTTCTAAAGTGAATTATTAGCACACTTAGATACATATCAAATTGTTGAGGCATAGTGATAGAATGGAATACAATTTGGATTTTTTTTTATTCTTTGTATTCTTCTAGTAAAACTAGTTTAAGTGTGAGTTACCTATGCCTAGCTATCACGGACATCCTTTCTTATATCCATTTATCAATTATCAATTATTTTTTATTTCACAATATGCCATGAACTTTTGGTTATTCATTCATACGCTATTGTTATCCATGCATATATATTTTTTATGATTGTCTATTTCAAATTTTGATTGCCAGAAAATCAATCTAGATAGTACACTTGTCTCATCCTCGTGCTTCAACCTCAAATCTCAAACAAAAAAGCCTATCTACCAAATTATGAATTAGATAATTATGAATTTTCTAACTTACGAAAATCATAATAGTCTTCATATCTTTATGATTTCCACTATTTTCAAATATAAATATAGTGAATTTTCCAATAATATTCTATCCAAATTCTTTTTATTTCCTTTTTCCAAAAAAAAAATTTACCATTCTTATAGAATTAAAGAAAAATATTTCTTCACAACAACATAACATACATGAAAGACCTCAAGCGACCATGTAAACATGATTCACTGAATACATATGACTAAACATCATGATCACACATCCTTAGTTCAACCTTTAACTGACCCACACATAGAAAATATCATCTCATCACTGACACAAAATCGTGTAAATTTATTTCGTCAAAAGTTTGAAAATATTCTCGGCCGGACTGTTTTGGATTTGAACAAAAACGGTGGACAAGTCATTTTAGCATTACAAAGACGGATTGACTCAATTCTTTTTCATTTGCTAAAAGCAGAGGGCCACGGCTGGGCACTTTACCTTCTGTTCTCCACTTACAAAAGCCAAAGCTACCTGTGTTGTGTACCCATTCATAATAATCGCTTGTGCCGCATCAAGATCAAGATCAAGAACAAGAACTTGAACTTGAACTTGTCAAGATCAAGATCAAGAACAAGAACAAGTTCAAGAACAAGAACTTGAACTTGAACTTGTTGCTGTAACGGTGGACGATGACGCAGAAGCAGCAGCAGCAGCAACAGATGAAGAAGAAGAAGAAGAATCTGGAGCCCGATTTGGAGCAGATCGGGTGCATCAGCGTGATATGCAACAGGTACCTGAGGTCCCCATGGCCGGACGTATCTTACGATGAGCAGCACGGCCCGCAGAGCATCAGATACTACGCGGACCAGAGGGTCCTGCCCCGCCCTTCCAGAACCAACATTTTCATCTGGTGCATCGCCCTTCTCTGCAGCCTGGCTATCATCGCTTTAATCCTCGCGGGCCTGACGGTGCTCATCGCCTACCTGCTCTTCCACCCAAAGCTCCCCACACTGGACATAACAGAGGCGACTCTCAGCCGCATAATGCTCGATCCCTCCACCCGCCTCATCAACGCGGAGATGGTGGCGCTCCTGAAATTCACAAACCCTAACGACAGGATCGATGTGAGGTACGAGTACATAAACTTCAAGCTCTTCTTCCGCGAGGACATGATAGCCACGCAGGTCTTGGAGCCCTTCGCTCAGAGAAGGGGGCTTTGGAGCCTTAGGTCCATAGATATGGTCTCCAACCACACGGAGCTCAGCCCCCTCTCTGCAGAAATCTTGGTTTCCCAGGCGCAGAACAATACCATCGTTTACCAGCTCTTCGGCACCTTGAGAACTGTGGCCAGGTTTGGTAGCTTTGCAAGGATTCCCTACTGGCTCTATGCTGATTGCCAATTGCAGTTTTCTACGCCTCCAAATGGGGTTTTTCGCTATCACAAGTGCACCACCAGGCTTTAACTGATGGTCAGATTATTTATTGATATTTGTTTTTACCACTTGCACAATAATGGCAGCGGTCAATTTCTCATTATTTGTAAATTTCATTGACAAGAACTGAAAACAGTGCTTTTGCCAATGGAACTAGGGTTGATCCTTTTGCTGATCAGATTTTTTTTATACTTTTAGCCTGTAATTTGTATACATGGGCCACTGAAATGAAAGGGCTCTTTATTTTTATTTAAATTTTACATCACAATCTTTCTTACCAGCTGAAGAACAGTTTATATCAGATTCCATTAACAGGAAGTTTGAAGGTTGTTGAATTTATTTATATGCAATCAGTGTAATGCAACTTTCTTCCTTCTTTTTCAACCACATGATGATGATAACCAAGCTGCCCCTGTAGCGTCCTTTTTCCTGTTGCAACATGCGATCAGAAGAACATGATCAGGATCAAGCCACCTGTGGATGGAAGAGTTTAAATAATTTAACATTGATTGTTTTTTGTAACGTTGCACAGGTTAAAACCCATAATACCCATCTGTGATATGATTTATTCAATGGCGATCACATCAATCTATACAATGGCACAGATAACTTTTCTAACCATTTCTTTTATTTATTATTATTATTTTTTTAATATTTCATTTACTTTTTCGTTGCAGTTATGAATGATAGTTGGAAACCATCATTCATTTTCGTTGGAGTTATCAACTATGAAATGAAACCTATATTACATAATCAGCATAAAATGAATCTAATTTATTCCACTGCGTTTCTTTTAGATAGTTTTTAAGTGTTTTTTTTACTCTTTTTCCATAATTTTGTTTAACTACTTTTGGCTCAGTTTCAATGCCCACATTGCAAGTATGCATTCTGGTTAACCATTGAACATGCAGTATCAGGGGTTTCAGTTTCAATGTTCACAGTGCAAATATGCATTCTTGTCGCCATCGAAAATTGCAGTATCAAGGGGTAGTAAGCAATTAGAAACTACCTACATATAATCATTTCAGCATTTTTTCACTAGTTAGCTTTTGGTTTGAAAATAAAGTGAGGTTTTAATTTGAAAATAAAGTGATTTGATTGGAGTATAAAGTTTAAAGATTAAAAAAAAAAGTCATTTTAGTTTTTTTTTAATTTTTATATCACAATTTGTATGTTAGAAGGTTAAGAATATAAAACTCAACACATAGTTTGCATGATCCAGGGCAATAAGTTCATTGAAAAATTGTTCAAACTTGGACCAAGTCTTTTTTATACCACAATTTATAAGTTTTTTAATATCACTATTTATAAATAAAGGTGTTAAGATTATCAAGCTCAAGACATAGTTTGCATGATCCAAGGCAATAATTTCATTGAACAATTGTTCAAATTTGGTTCAAGATGTATTTGGATTATTAATAGACCTTGTAAATTAAATTTAAGATTTTCAAAAATTGATATGCTAATTAGTTCATGAGCTTTAAAGGCATTTTATCTTTGTTAAGGAATCCAAAGATACAATTTGCATTCTTAAAAAAAATCATGCATCATCCCATACATTGGCTTCCCAATCATTTCCATGATTAAAAGTTAGTCAACTTTACCAAATTCAAATTGGATATAATAATAAGCATAAATGATATGGATAGAAAAACATAAATTAGTCACACCATTGCAACATAGGTAAAAAAAATAAAGCATTTTGAAAAAAAATGGTATTAAGTAAGGTGTTCATACATGTCAACATGGCTTCCCAATGATTTCCATGATTAAAAGTTAGTAAACTTTACCTAATTCAAATTGGATATAATAATAAGCATAAATGATATGGTTAGAAAAGCATAAATTAGTCACACCATTGCAACATAGGTAAAAAAAAATAAAGCATTTGAAAAAAAATGGTACTAAATAAGGTGTTCAGATTTGTAAGAAAAAACTTTTTGAAGTTACAATAATGAAGACTAAGCATGTTTGTGAGAAAATTATGAAATATGAAAAAGTTAATAGTGATTTTTAAAACCAGTTTGTTACAATGCATAGATCATGAAAAAATACACATTTTATAAGAAACCACAACGAATAGAGGCTCATAATGACAAAATTATCATGTTTAAATATCACCTCCAAAATTGAAATGTCAATGGACAAGATACTCCAAACCAATGGCATTACATATTGACTATGCAAATTGATTTTGATAGTGTTGGTGTGGCATGACCCTCTAGAAATAAGATGGCAGGTGTTCGTTGATGTAGCTATACTAATGTGGGAAAATGTCAATGTGGTAAGTCCATGTAGCAAGTTCTTGTGTGTTGTCTGCATGTCAGGAATTGATCTAGAGGTCAAAGGAGGTTCAATGTGGTAGTGACGTGGCTCAATGTTTCAGTGGTCAAAGAAATCTTGTATGCATGTAACATTCATTGTAGGCTTGCATGGTAGAGCAATTAGGTCTACATGATCTGGAGCAATAGTAGTTTCTCCAAGGGTTATAAAGAAGTGTGAGGCCTTGGGAAATACCATGTTTACATACTACCCATACCACTAACATGTCTAATAAGGGGTTGAGATCCCAAGGGGTGACCATAAGGGAGTGAATCTATATAAGAAAGGGATTGTAATCTATAAGAATGCCAATGGTGGTAGTCATGGGCCAAAGAGAGGAGGGTCACCCATAAGGTGAAGCCACCAACAATTTCAAATAGTAGACGAGGCCACAACAAATGCTTTTGAAAAAATAGTGGCACTACCACAAAGATAATGGTCGAGAGGAAAATCAATGAATACCTTAACATGATGGCCAAGGAGCACCCAAAAATGTAATGAAGGGCCTCATAGCACTTGAAAACTATAGTAATGAGGAGGGTTGAGACAATGTCCATGAATCACTACACAAAATAATGTTCAAAAACTGCAAAAGGGAAGCCAAGAAACCAACATGTTATATTTAATATCAAATCAATAAACATCGCCGAACCAAATTTTCTACCCGTTTTCAAATGGATGACCACAACTCTAGGAAAATGAAGGTTGTTTTTTATGAAATAAAGTGAAAACTCAATGGATAGGAATGTTTCGAACAAAATGGAGCTGCCATACTTTTTCCATAATGCATAAATTTCAACAAAACACAATGTCAAGTTTGGATCTTCAGGAGATGATAATAGAGCTCCATGTGTCCTATTTCAAATTCAAAAGAAGAGATCATTGGAACATTCAATAGAACTAGCAATCCCAATTGTGCAAACAAACTATAGAATACAATGAAAAATCCTTTGTAGTTGTCACAAGCTACCTTGATCGTGATCAAAATGTGAATTAACCTCACAAGCACTCTGATACCATGTCATAAATAATAGGTGGGTAACTCATGGGGTCAAAAACCAAAAAGAAATTACTCACAAATCAAACATAAAGGCACCTAAATTTACATGGTAAAACCCTTTGAGAGAAAAGCATCCACAAGGTAAAAAGGATGTACATCATTTCTTAAAAAGCTTGCATCTAGTACATCACTTTCTTTACTATCACATTGTTTCTTGGGAAATGAATTTCTTTGATCTATAATAGAGATCATGAGCTGACATAGTAAAATTCCACCAATCAAGTGTTGTTAAAATTGAAAATATGAAGAATAGGGAAACTTTTAGGGGCAAAATTGATCTCATCAACTAATTTTCAATGTTTTTTTTTTCCAAAAGAAGAATTGCAAATTTCCATTTTTTTTCTAAAACAATTCACCAAAATTCTAGAGGATAAAAATATTCTACTTCAAACATCAACAAAATTGTCCATAAACTATATAAAATACTTGATTATTAGAAATCTATCGCCAAGCATTTTATGGTTGGAAATTTAAGAATTAGTAAGATTCGCCAAGGTTCCTACACATTAAGAAAATTCTGGATTCTTAAAACTTTCTCTACATTAAAAATTATCATGTCATCAATACATAAGATAGAATGGTGACCATCAAATAAATAAAGTAATAAAAAATACTCTAAAATCACATATGACTAATACATAAGGCCAAGGCTAACTTTAAGTAATTCTAAAATGTCTAATAAATATCCTAACAATTACACCTAAATTTTAGGCAACAACAAAGCTTTATGTTTTTCCAAAGTAATGCCATCAAACCTTTCTCTTTCAAAACCTTGTTAGTTTATAAGGTTGGTCATTAGTGGTTGAACCTAATCAACATGTTTTCCCAAGGTCATGTGATCAAATATTTATCTTAAGCTTTGGGTAGTTTAGGTTGGTGATTAGTGGTTAAACCTGATCCACAATGAAATGGAACCATATATACACCACCACAAGATGAAGAGGAGCAATAAAATCATGAAGAGCATGAATTATTGAGGATGGAGGGTACCATAACATAACTTATTATCATAGGAACAAATAGTATTTATTGCATTTTTAATCTCTCTCTCTCTCTCTCTCTATATATATACATATACATATACATATACATATACATATACATATACATATATATATGTATGCATGTATATATGTATGTATGTATGTATATATATATATACATACATACATATATATATGCATGTATATATGTATGTATGTATGTATATATATATATACATACATACATACATATATACATGCATATATGTATGTATATATATACATATATATGTATGTATATATACATATATATATGTATGTATATATATACATATATATACATATACATATATGTATGCATATACATATGTATATATATGTATATATATACATACATATATATATATGTATATATACATACATATATATGTATATATATACATACATATATGCATGTATATATGTATGTATGTATGTATATACATATATACATACATACATATATACATACATATGTATATGCATATATATATATATATATATATATATATATATGTATATAGTCGAGTGTGAGATGTATTACGACTTTGATTCATTGATGATATAGAGGCCTAGTGTCATGCCCTCAACATTGGTGCTTGATGGACACCCTTCTCCACAACATGATGACGTGCGACAAGAAAACATGGTATGAATTGGGCTTAGAGTTGGGTGTGTTACAAGGGAAACATGGCATATGTGATGTGGGTTGTGGATCCTAATTCCAAAAGCATGCCAAGCCAATGACAACAAGGAAAGCAAACGACAAGAAATTTCCTAAGACATGAGATTGACAAGTGAGGGAAGTGTCTTTATAGACACAATTTCACAATAGACTCAAATCCATGGTGAGATTGACATGATATCGAGGCACCCAAAACATGGGAGCACTTGTGGAAGTAGGTATACTAGGAAGAAGTGTGTCCACACACTAGGGAACCTTCTGAACCTAACGAATAGTACATAAGGGTGTGCTTGACGAACACACCTATGAGTGGTATGGATGTGGCCTTGTTAGCCCTAGATCTGTGATCCTTATTTTCTTTACTTTTTTCCTTTCTAGTCCAGTTATTTTTTAACTTAATTTCACCTAGTTAAGTTTCCTACTCCCAAATTATTTTTGTTTTAAATTGCATTACATTTCAAGTTTTAATTTTATCCTTTATCCTGGATCCTAGTGTTTTATAATCTCTTTTGAACATTTATATGTCTTAAGTAGCCATGCAGGCTCAAAATTAGCTCAGGAATCGAGTTTTAAATGATTAAAAGGATAACTCAAAATTTGGACATTTTCACAGCACGAGTCGTCATTCTTCTTCACATGCACATTGTTGGAATGAAAAATAACATGACAAAGTTAATTAAAATGAATTTCAAGTAATGATTACATAGCAAGGCCTTGGAAAATGGTTTGATAATTTGAAAATGAGGCTTTTATGGTGTATTAATGTTTGTTATGGATTCTTTCCCCTTCCATTTCAATTCATTATAACTTCGTTGCACACTAATATTTGATTGGTTGTGAGATCATGATTTTGGTTGTAGAATCGTGGGTCACTCCCAATGTGCATGTACCCTATTTTGGCTTGGATTTCTTACCAATCAAATCATTCTTCCTAAGTTTGGTTTGCATTCACATATAGTGTTCAAATTTCCTAATAAGTACCTGCAAAATGAAAACAACAAGCGGTCTGAGTGAAAGTTGTTGAGATTCGAACCAGGCAAGATGGAATGGGCTCAAGAGATTCCCCATTGTGTCCAAAATATTAAAGAAGCAATATGGTTTTCCATGTGTGAGAGGATACAAGATCATAATGTTCAAGAATATAGAATTTTTCTCTAAACTATAAAGGTTCAGTCGTGGATATTCCCAGCATGAATGTCTATGTGGTTGTAGGAAAGTTCCATATGATACTTGTGGTTGTGATGTCATACTTAAATAAATGGGAGCTCATAAAGTTGCAGGGGATAAGCTAGGTCTATTAGAAAATCAAGCACACCGTTTCATGTGACTTCTATTAAGAGTTTGAAAATAGTTGTAGAGTCATTTATATCACCCATATCTCTCTTTTAGTCATTGACTTTAATCTTGGTTTCTGAACAGTGGGAAGTGCATTTTTGAAAACACAAAGAGGTTTTTGTCCATAACAGACCCATTCAAAACAACCTCCCTCAGTTTTGCAACAAGTGTCATGGTTTGGAGGATTTGAATGGATCTTTACAGCTTATTTTTCCAGATTTAAAACATTAAATGATTTATTGTTTTAGTCACAAACTTTGGGCACATTTTATAGAATATGGAGAGGTGTATTTTAAAGCCCAAAGTGGTTTTTGTCAACAACAGACCCATCCACAAAAAAATCTCTTAGATTTTACAAAAATATCATGGTTTTGTAGATACAAAGGATATATGGACCCTATTTTTCAGGGATTCACCATATTTATTTTTTAAACAAAAATCATATACATCAGTTGATGATTCACCTCATCAATTCGACTTGGGGATCAGAGATTATAATCTCTTTAATTTTTTTAAATATTAAACTAATGAAATATGAGGAGGTTTTTGAGATCTGTTTCGCTTGTACCTTGATTATTATGTACTCTTTCTATATAAATCTACAAAGGGATGAAAAAAGGGGTTACTCATATGAGGGTCGTGAGGATTTTATGAAGAGCTTAAGACATACGCTTTGTTATCTTAAAGTCATGTACTTTATGCTGATATTAATATCATATTTTGATCCAAGATTTAGCCTTTTTTAAACTTGAATGTTCTATGATTTGTTTTAAATTATTGTTTGATGAATTCCTTCATATTGATGTCATCAATGTGAATGCTCATTTAGTAATTGAATATTCATGCTCAGTGTTTGAAATGTATTTTTAAACATAATACCTTTAAATGATACATGTGATAGAATAGTGGTTCCACTTGTTACCGTTAGAAGTATAAAGCCTGAGTTATTTTGTTGTGTTTTATCTTTGTTTTGGTCAACATCTCTTTATATTCAAATTATGATGTTTTCATATGCCTTAAACTCTTCTTCGTTTTACCTACAGTCCCTCAATACCTTATTTAACCTATATCTAAATCCAACTTTTATAAATTTACGTGCCTAAACTTTGTGCTTTAGCAGTCAGTCAAAAATTTAGGACTAACAAGGATCACTTGATGCACTAGATGAAACAAGAAGGGGCAACAAGGAAGAATTCGTATGCAAGGCAAGGTACACATAGATGACTTCAGGCTCAAGTGAAGGTGCATCCAGAGCAGGAAAGATGTGTGCATATAAGTAAGGCACATTCAGGACCACCTTAGAGAGTTGAGTGGGGCATACATCTCCTTAAGCCAAGGAAGAAGGTTGATACCTTACACTATAAAACGAAGGACACACATGCATAAGGCATTAATTCATTCAACAACAAATAAGCTGGAAAAGACACAACTATGAGGTATAAGGGTGGGGGAACTTGGTAGTATATTGAGAACACTTGGTAGATTGGGCACACTTGATAGCAGTTTGGGTGAACACAACAACAAATCCATGTGATTAGCTCCCTTTTTTGCTTCTATTGACTATTTCAATGTATTTTTCTCCATTTTGTTTGAAAAATTCGGTGTTATTCATTGGGATGGTGTTATTTGCATATTTTTTTGCACGGACTAGCATAGATCGACGCTGAATTCAATGATAGATAGCGTTGGCTGTAGCACTGACTGCAGCGCCGAATTCAACTTCTAGACTTTCTTTTTTGGCTTCCTTAGTTGTTCTTACTTTAACATCTAGTTTAGCACCCACTGTAGCTTCCTCTTTAGCTTATTGTTTTATGCCTTTTTGAGTTTCCTTTTTAACTTCTATTTTAACTTCCTTGTTAACTTCCTTATTTGCTCCTATTTTAGCTTCCTTGTTAGTTTCTAATTTAGCATCATGTTTAGCTTCTAGTTTGGTTATTGGTTGTGGAGCCTGATCTTCCTAATTCAGAGATGTTGTTTTAGCCATGTTTGATCCTAAGACCTGATGGGGGGTATGGGGGGGCTCCCCCCCCACTATAGTCATCAGGGGGGTATAGGGGGTGCGGCTCCCTCGTAGCGTAATTTTAGGAAAAATGTGTTGTAAAATGTTGTAATTTCAGAATCATGACTTGGTCAATAATGGATGATTTACGGGCCCATGATTTTGGGAAGATTGTGGTATTTTCCCATGGTATTCCCTGCATAAAAGAAAGGCATTATGATACGAGTGTGTAATGTATTGTATCATTGTAAAACAATCTCTGTAATTGTGAGAGAGAGATTGTGAGCGAGTGAAGAGGAAGTGCAATGGGTGTGCTTCCAGTTGTATCCCTTCATTTTGTTGGACGATATAATAATAAAATGTTTGGCAATTTTTTGCATGCACTACTACATTTCGACCCAAAATCCGACGGTCGTCATGTCGGATTTTCGACACTTTCCTGTCGCATGTACGACACTTTGATTTTTTCTTAAGCGTCGGAAACTTGGCGTCGGTTATCCGACAATTAAATAACCGTCGCTTAAGCGACACCTACATAACCGTCGCTTAAATGTAAAGTGTCGTTTAAGCGACAGAATATTTTCGACGGTAGAATTTTTTTTTTGAAAAATAGCCTCCATAACCGTCGCTTAAGCGACGAATATCAACGTAAGGCGTCGGATATGCGACACCTGCAACTGTTGGATAAGCGACGGCGATCAAAACGGCGTCGGAAAAGCGACGGAAATCCAGAGAAAGGCGTCGAAAAAGCGACAGAGGAAACCGTCGCTTAAGCGACGCCTGTGGAAATTTTTTTTTTTAAAAATATCTCGAAATTGTCACTACTACCACACTATTTTATGTCACTACTACCACACTATTTTCATTTGAAGTACTGATAGCTATCACTATTAACGTTCAATTTTCTAACTCATAAAATTTAGAATGTTATATCTAAGTAGGCTTCACCTGAATCAAGATATATGACCTATAAATCAGAATTCCTGGACAGGTTGGCTGTTCTTGGTATTTATACAAGTCTCTTACAGCTCCGAATTTGAAAGAGAGTGCTCGTGCACTTCCACACATTTTCTTGCCCAAGTTCAATATTTCAGAAACCGTTTATTGTTCTAAAAGCAGACCATACCAAATAAATGGCTTGACTTGCAAAAACCACATTACACTTTCCATAGAGTTGGGTAATATTTCTAAACCCTACCAACCATACCCACTTGTTTCAT
>LPNX010533565.1:0-21282 GCA_001517045.1 Pseudotsuga menziesii | reverse complement strand
GGGGGGGGGGGGGGGGGGGGGGGAGCAATACAAACAAGTAAACGTTCTTTTTAATTTTCTTTTATAAAGGAAAAAGAAAAACTACCTACAAAGCAAAAGCATGCAGATAACAAGAACAAAGCAAAATGAACTCTTCTAAACAACCACCAAACAAACTCTAGAGTGCTCTAAAGTCAGTATAAACCCTACTTGGAAAGGAAGGCTTGTGTAAAAGACAAGTCTACTATTTTGGCACGGTGAAGTTAACCAGTAAAAGAAGAAGGAAACCAGCACCAACAAGCTTCTGAAATCAAACAAAGATCACTAACAGAGGCTGATCAGAAACATAAGCCAAAAATCAAAACCAAGCAAAGGAGACGGGGGAAAGAGCAAAGAACAAACCCTAATGCTATAAAAAGGCTTACCACATAGATAGAGACCAAGCAAAAAGGATGACACTAACTCCCTAGAGTCATGCACCTGCAGAGGACCCTAAAAGACCTACCCAAAACACCTTCAAACAGAAGAAAAATCACAAAAGAGGAAAAAACACTGTTAAAAGGGGTATTCGCGACTGTCTATAAGTGCAACCCGCGAATGACTCGTGACTGTTCAGTAAAGCAACCCGCGAATGCAAGAAAGTATTCGCGACTGTTCAGAAGATCAACTCGCGAGTGGGTGGAAAAATTCCAAAAAAGGTCAAAAACCACCTTAAGAAGGCATGAGAAGTGAGCTATCAGATTTATAAAGTTTTCCTAAGTGGCAAGAAGGACTTGAAACAATGCAAAAGGATGAAAGAAATCAAGAGAAACCCCAAACAGACAAGGCTCTCCCCAGCGGAGTCGCCAGTTCTGTTGTAAAGGACAGTATCCTATGGCTAGGGTTTAAGAGGCCATCAACGTACTGGGGTTGAAAGAGAGATGCACAAGGTTCAGCAAGTATATATAAACAAGATTTAGAGATGAGAAAGATCCACAGCTGATAAACTGAAGGCTGGTCCAAGATTTCTCTTCAATCCTCTTCTTGCTCCTCTCGCTCCAAGAGACCTGCAAAACAAGTTATACCTTCCTCAAACCATTATGACCACATATAAGACAATGATAATCAAATAAATATGAAGCAATGACCTGAATAACATTATAATATGATCATAAACAGAGATTCAATCACACATTGAACAATGATTTGGGAAGAAGAAGGACATCACATCTTTATTGATCTTGAAAACAAGTACAAGTATACCTTCTCTTCAAGTTTGGCACCTCACGAAACCTTGATCTGGTTCTGCTGCTTCTCTTCTCCAAAGAACTCAACCTCCAAGCTCTGCAACACTAAGGGAAGACCTCCAGGGCAAAGGTGTAGGCAAAGAGAGTCCCAATTCCTCTAGCATAACAATGCATAAATTCCAAGTACCCTCTCATCAACCTCCCTACCTCTATTTATATGATAAAGAAGAGTTAGGGGCGAAGCCAAAGTGGTTATAACTGAAGAAGTCAGCTGGAAAACTACCCAAACTAACTCAAAAGGCGTGTTTTTATGTTTTAATGTTAAGAAACAGATTCGCTACTATGAAGGAGGACAACCCGCGAATGATCCACGAGTTTCTACAAGAGCAACCCGCGAATATATGCATTCGCGAGTTGTAAAACACAAGAGTCGTGAGTGATTCGCGAGTTGCACATAAGGAGAGTCACGAATACACAAAAAAAACACATTTTTAAGGTATTTCTAGGCATTTTCAGATTTTGGTGTCTTCTGGAAAGTTTTAGCTAACAGAAATTCCTTTCCAATGATGTAGAAATGAGGTCAAACGGAGTTACAGAACTCAAGATATGGGTCCTCCAAGATAGGTGTTTTTTCAGTGACTTTCATGAAGTGCCGACATGCGACGAAATCATGGGAAAGTGGTCACAGGCAGAGATGTGTCATTTTGGGCTATAACAGATGCCCCCTAATGTGTGAGGTTAGAGGGGAATACAATAGCCGAAATACATTATAAAGGAAACAGCTGAGTATAGAGAGAGCAGAGAATCCAAGATCAAAAGCCTCGAGTGAAGGTACGTGTAAGAGAGATAAATGTCAGAAAAACTGATCTCTGGGACAGACACGTCCATATACAAAACATCGCCATAAAGATACAGGCGGATCCAACATATGTATAACTGATGAAACTATCATGGTCGCTCAATATGCAAAAAGGCGCCATATCAAATCTAAAGGAGTTATGGCCACAAATGAACAAGGTGGATCCATACTCAACAATCGATCATAGCCACAAAAATACAAGGTGGATCTATGTCTCAGCAAAACGTCATATAAAGTTTAACAAGGTCTTGCGCAACTTGGGCAATAGCAAAATTATGACAATGCTACTGTCAGCCCAAGGTCTTCAATCCAAACCGCCCAAAAAAGGTACGAATCCTAACCATGCGAATAAAGGAGTTGAAGTCGAACATGGAGGAAGTTGTTTGATTACCGGTCAATAATGAAAACCGTTAACAAACATGAGGGAAACCACCATTAATGAAAATGGTCCCCAAGGTACCTAGTACATTCTAACAAGTGTGATTACAAGGACTTGAAGTCGAACACTTGAAGAATCCATCGAGTAGGAGACATTAAGGTATCCCCACTACCCAATAGTGAGGGAAATTTCCATTGAGGACAAAAATTCCCAAGGTACTGTCATAAAACTCTAAATCTCATTCCCAGAGCAAGATGTGTTGCAGTCGATAGGAAGAGATCCATTGGAAGAAAGGCATTAAGGCATCCTTCAACATCCAACACGAGGTAAGTCAAAGACTAATTGGATATGGAAATGGTACTGAATTTCACAAAAAGGACCGCTGAAGACATGATGTAATGAACTGATACCAGGGAATGGCCGACACAAAAGGTCAAGGCAACTGCAGAATGGCCGACAAAGGTTTAATCCTTGAACAACGAGCACGACACAAAAGTGACTTAGGCAGCTTTTGACACGAAATAAGACCAACGAAACAAATCTATAATGTAGGAAACATTAACAGATTCCCCATATAATTGGAAAAGAAACCAACTGGAGGAGTAAGAAAACTCTGAATCAGGATAAGGTCAAAAGACTAGGACCCAACTGTTGATAGACTCAAAACTGGTGCTTTGTTCAAGGAAACAAGACTCGCTGCCATGATGTAAAAAGACATGGAAATAAACCTTTCCCTTCGCTTCTTTCTTGTAAAGGTTTAACGAGTCCAAGAAAGCAAACTCGGGACCATCTTCATTTTTGACAAGCTCGAAGAAAAGAAAGAAGAATGCTTGATAAGGCACTAAATTGTGGATTTTATGAGCTTGAACTAGTACATGCTCGACGGTGTTTTCATAGTTTAGAGAGTCTGAAAACTCCAAAGAAGACTCCAGGGGGGTCCTTTTTCGTACAATTTAGTCTCCTAAGGCCGAAAAAGTATAAAAAAAACCAGATAAGAACTCTCTTAACTTCCGAAGAAGAAAAGGTGCACGTTTTTCGTATTTAGTCAGGAAGGTCCGAAAAAGGTTAAATTACCACCTACCCAACGCTCCTTCAAAAGCAACATATAGCCTGAGTTTTACGAGTGTGAAGGAAGGCAAGATCACTCGGAAAGATCCATTTGATTACGAGAAATGGAGCTTACAACAATAAACTCGATTCTTTGTTCTTTAGGGTTTAACGAGCATGACAAAGACATAAAGTACAGTCGGAATCTTTTTCATGTTTTGGTCCAGAGCACGAAAAAGAGAAAACTAAGCTCATACCGGGGGTTCCTTTTCCGTAAGTTTAGTCCCTCAGGTCCGGAAAAGAGATAAACCTATGCCTGAGAATACTCTTCTCAATTTAGTAGAAAAGAGAGGGATCCTTTCTCACATTATTCCACATGGTCCGAGAAAGAGATAACCTACCACCAATGTGGATGCCCATTCACATATTCTTAACGAGCCTGAACGGACAAGTTTACTCGGCAGTCAAGTCTATTTTGAGGAGTCAGACCTGGGCCTAAAGAAACTCATAATCTGTCCCGTGAAGTTTTACTAGGAAAATCAGGGTTAGACTTAGTCACAACTGAACCAACATCCAAAAGAAGGTCAGACTGTATCAAAGACTCTAGGAAGACTTCATCTAAAAGGAAGAAATCATCCGAGAAAGAGATAACCTACCACCAATGTGGATTCCCATTCACATATTCTTAACGAGCCTGAACGAACAAGTTTACTCGGCAGTCAAGTCTCTTTTGAGGAGTCAGACCTGAGCCTAAAGAAACTCATAATCTTTCCTGTGAAGTTTTAACGAGTCCGGAAAAGTCAACTCGCGGCCTCCTTACTGTTTTTAACGAGCTCAAAGGAGAGCAGAAAGAATGCTCTAACTGCGAGGAGACGAGTGTCATAGGCAGGCGAAACTAGTTCCAAGCGCAAGGAACAAACCTATGCATAATGCAAGGAAAGTGAGCAAGATAAGGACACTCGGGGAAGGTCTCCTTGGGGTAAAGGGTGTCAAGTTGCAAAGGCAAAATGATACAAGGCTTAGCGGCAATGAGAACAAAGATGAGGTCTTATACAACGAGCTAAAAGCGTGGAAGCCGTCATCAGGCTCATAAGCGCGAGCAAGGCATATGCAAATGCAATTACAGCTTGAACAACAAGGTGAGGCCCATAAACAGTTGTGAATCCAACTAATAATCCTGTCTCCAAGAAACAACAACATCAGAAGAAACAATCCGATGCGGGTCACTTTGGCAGAAACACTTGTGACTTCGCTATCTTCTACAAAAGGAAAAGTCAAGGCAGAATCAACTGAAGAAGATTCTATAGGACCAAGGATCGAGTGTTTATAATCAATAAGATCAACCTCAGAAGAGAAGCGAAAATCAACAAGGGAGATAGAGTCTGCAGGAACAAACTCAATATCCAAGGAGTCGAAAAATTCATAAGAAAAATCAAACTCAGCAGGATCACTGATTTGCGGTTCAACGGAAAAGTCAAAAGACTCAACAAGACCAACATAAGAAGAAAAGTCAGGCTTACTAGGAAAATCAGGGTTAGACTTAGTCAGAACTGAACCAACATCCAAAAGAAGGTCAGACTGTATCAAAGACTCTAAGAAGACTTCATCTAAAAGGAGGAAATCATCTGAGATAGGACACATATCTGAACTTTCAAATGGATGGACAGAGTGGAGAGAAGGCTCTACAATCTGTATAGGATGACTCACCCGATCAACTACTGGGACCAAGTCCCAAGAAGGTAAGCATGAAAACAGAGGCTGCCTCTCAGTAGCAGTTGAACACAAATGACAAGAAGCCACATAGTTCACCTGTGGCGGGGTAGTGTCTACAGAAACACTGGGAATCAATAAAGGAAAGACTTGGTCTCTAGTTGGGTCAGGAGACGGATCAAGAAAATCCAACTGATCGATAGTGACAATTTCTTCGCCATGATTAAAGTACATCACACGAAAGAATGTTGACACCACAACTTGCATGGCATAGACATAATCACGTCCAAGGAGCATATTAAAGTCCAAGGGGTCTTCTATTACCATGAAGTCAACTAAGACGGTCTTCCCACCCAAAGTAACAGGTGTTTGAGCAAGAATTCCCAAGGCTATACAAGTTCTTCTATCAAATGGTAGTAACTGACTAGCAGTCAACACAAGGCTGGGAGATCCCATACCTCGCCAAGCACGAGCAGACAAAATACTAACTGAGGCTCCTTCATCAACAATGCAACCAACAATTGTATAGGGTTCAACTTTGACCTTTATCTAGAAAGGTGCATGGGAAGGAAGGCGCGGCTCAACTAGGCTATCCCAATCAAACGAAGCAATCCGAGAGCTTGGTGGGGGTTGATCCGAAACAAGTTCAGTGCCCCCTTGTTCAGTAAGTTCTGAATTGGCAGTGAAGAAAATGTGACTAGTAGACACTTCACTCTCCAAAGGAAGAGTGGGGTTGATCGATACTGGAATCGATTCAACCGCTTCATGAAAGTCACTCTCCGAAGGGAGAGTGGGATTGACCAAATATGACATTGGTTCAATCACATGAGGAACACTCTTCGAAAGAAGAGTGGGATCGACCAAATCTGAGATTTGTTCGACCACTGGATCAACCAAAGGTTGAGTAGGATGTTGAGAAACTATAGGGTGTTCAGAAGAATGAAATCCATGAGTCTCGGACCACACTCTTCGCACCTTTGGGATAGCAGGGCACATATGAGTAAGGTGATCTCCCTTGCATAGCACACAAGGGAACTTAAGTTTACGCTTCGAACGACCAGTTTTCTCAACTGAGTCAACATGACTAGCAGTGGATGACTGTTTGCTCTCAACTTGACCTGTAGAGGATGAGAGTTTTCCCCTAGAGAGAACAACAGATGCTGGGTGACTGGGTCTAAACTCACTAAGAGAGGTTGGTTGTTGAGAAACTCCATAATGTTCAAAAACGGGATGACCATGAATCCAAACTCTTCGCACCTCCGCGATAGAAGGGCATTTATAAGTAAGGTGGTCTCCCTCACAAAGCTTACAAGGAAACTTGAGCTTGTGTTTTGAACGGGTAGACTTGTCAACAGTGTCAACATGACTCGCAGTGGTTGACGAATTGTCTCCAGCGTGAAGTACAGAGGCTGGGAGACTGCCCCCAGCGTGCCTGGCAGAGGCTGAGAGATTGGGTCCAACATGACTTGTAGAGGTTGGACGGGCACCATTAACGTGAACAACAGAGGTTGAATGGTTAGGATCAACATGCTTTGCAGCAGTTGAGTGTGTGCCCCCAGCGTGAGCAACAGAGGCTGGGTGGTGAGGTTCAACTTGACTTGCAGAGGTTGAACGGGTGCCCCCTTGCTTATGTGCCTTCTTCCTATTCCTCCTTCTTTTACTCCTTTTAGACTGTCGGTTACTAGTATCAGTACTTTCACCGCATGAGGTAGAAGGAGGAGGAGAACTAACTACAAGTGAAGGGCAGACAATGTTTTGATGCCCTTGATATAAGGTGCTTACTTGAGAAGCATCAGGAGCATTCAGGACAGTTGGAGTGGGAAACAACCACACCTGTAGCCCTGTGGTGAATCCCGGAAGATTCAAGGTGGCCATCAAGGGAACACCAACATTCCCTGTGAGAGGAATATGACAAGGAGTTCCCATCGAAGGGATCTCTTGGTTGGTGTTCAAAGGGGTGTTAGCCATAATTTCAAAACAAGAGACAAAGTCTGAGGTTGATGGTCAACCAAAATTACAAAGCAGACACCTAAAGGCCCACTAAGCACAGACAAACCACACAACACTCACTAAAAAATTCCTATAGCCCAAACAGACAAATAGGTATAAGATGTACTTTCCAGAAGAAAGTTGATAGAGAGTTACTTGGCGTCCTTGAGGTGGTTCTCAGGCACAATTGAAGGAATCACCCACCACCCTCCTGCACTTTCCACAAGGGTTACCTTCCAAGCCCGTCCAAGGTCAACCAGAAATAACCTTCCGGTTTACCTGTGTATGAACCCTAGATGTCAAGAGACTAAAGGCTACCTTGGCAATACCGATAGTCTGGGGGGACAGTCGCAAGCCGGACTCGTACGCATGGGCAGGGTAGCTGAGACCGAAACTCTGTCTAGGACAGAATCCCCATATGCGCAAAAGTCATGAGTTACGCTTTGACAAGGATTCAGAGGGTTATCTCCTCTGTCCAAGCCTCCATGCGGCCTCGTGCTTAACTCCCGTTTGAGAGGAGCTTCCCAGATACAGTGATAAAGTCAAGGATTTACCTAGTGAAAGGTCCACTACGTCTGAGTTTTATAACTTGTGGGAAGTTTACACTTACTAGCCCACAAGTCTAGCCTAAGCTAGTAGGTGAAAGGCCCCTAAAAAACAAAACTTACTAGTTATACGTTCATTTTAAAGTGCTGTTTCTTACTCAAGAGGAAATGGAATGGTAAACTGGTGGTGTTTTGACTCAAAAAATGAAACAAAATGACTAAGCAAAGAGAAATGAAATGCAAAAAAGCAAACAACTATTCTCTTTATATTTCTTTTTCAAATAGAAACTTGACAGCCAAAAAGAACGAAATTATTTTTATATTTTTCCAAAAACAACGATATGCTATGCAATCTAGACTAAAAACCTAATCTACATGCATATAAAGCAAACATATGTTTTTGTATTTTTCTTTTATAAATGCAAAAGAAAAATCAGCCTATGAACTAATGCAAACAAGTACTGTAAGCAATGCAAATAGACAGCTACTCTACTCCCCACAAACAAACTCTAGAGTGCTCTAAAGTCAGTATAAACCCTAGTTGGAAAGGAAGGCTTGTATAAAAGACAAGTCTACTATTTTGGCACGGTGAAGTTAACCAGCAAAAGAAGAAGGAAACCAGCACCAACAAGCTTCTGAAATCAAACAAAGATCACTAACAGAGGCTGATCAGAAACATAAGCCAAAAATCAAACCAAGCAAAGGAGACGGGGGAAAGAGCAAAGAACAAACCCTAGTGGTATAAAAAGGCTTACCACATAGATAGAGACCAAGCAAAAATGATGACACTAACTCCCTAGAGTCATGCACCTGCAGAGGACCCTAAAAGACCTACCCAAAACACCTTCAAACAGAAGAAAAAACACAAAAGAGGAAAAAACACTGTTTAAAGGGGTATTCATGACTGTCTATAAGTGCAACCCGCAAATGACTCGCGACTGTTCAGTATAGCAACCCGCGAATGCAAGAAAGTATTCGCGACTATTCAGAAGATCAACTCGCGAATGGGTGGAAAAATTCCAAAAAAGGTCAAAAACCACCTTAAGAAGGCAGGGGAAGTGAGCTATCAGATTTATAAAGTGTTCCTAAGTGGGAAGAAGGACTTGAAACAATGCAAAAGGATGAAAGAAATCAAGAGAAACCCCAAACAGAAAAGGCTCTCCCCAGTGGAGTCGCCAGTTCTGTTGTAAAGGAAAGTATCCTATGGCTAGGGTTTAAGAGGCCATCAACGTACTGGGGTTGAAAGAGAGACGCACAATGTTCAGCAAGTATATATAAACAAGATTCAGAGATGAGAAAGATCCACACCTGATAAACTGAAGGCTGTTCCAAGCTTTCTCTTCAATCCTCTTCTTGCTCCTCTCGCTCCAAGAGACCTGCAAAACAAGTTATACCTTCCTCAAACCATTATGACCACATATAAGACAATGATAATCAAATAAATATGAAACAATGATCTAAATAACATTATAATATGATCATAAACAGAGATTCAATCACACATTGAACAATGATTTGGGAAGAAGAAGGACATCACATCTTTATTGATCTTGAAAACAAGTACAAGTATACCTTCTCTTCAAGTTTGGCACCTCACGAAACCTTGATCTGGTTCTGCTGCTTCTCTTCTCCAAAGAACTCAGCCTCCAAGCTCTGCAACACTAAGGGAAGACCTCCAGGGCAAAGGTGTAGGCAAAGAGAGTCCCGATTCCTCCAGCATAACAATGCATAAATTCCAAGTCCCCTCTCATGAACCTCCCTACCTCTATTTATATGATAAAGAAGAGTTAGGGGCGAAGCCAAAGTGGTTACAACTGAAGAAGTCAGTTGGAAAACTACCCAAACTAACTCAAAACGCATGTTTTTATGTTTTAATGTTAAGAAACAAATTCGCGACTATGAAGGAGGACAAACCGCGAATGATCCGCGAGTTTCTACAAGAGCAACCCGCGAATATATGCATTCGCGAGTTGTAAAACACAAGAGTCGCGAGTGATTCGCGAGTTGCACATAAGGAGAGTCGCGAATACACAAAAAACACATTTTAAAGGTACTTCTAGGCATTTTCAGACTTTGGTGTCTTCTAGAAAGTTTTAGCTAACAGAAATACCTTTCCAACGGTGCAGAAATGAGGTCAAACTAAGTTACAGAACTCAAGATATGGGTCCTCCAATATAGGTGTTTTTTCAGTGACTTTCATGAAGTGCCGACATGCGACGAAATCATGGGAAAGTGGTCATAGGCAGAGATGTGTCATTTTGGGCTATAAAAATCATCAAGGAGGAGGGCTCCACCATATACTCATCATATCAAGGGTATCAAGGACCCCACCACCACCAATCAAGTGGGAACAAAGACTTTTTCAAGAATATCATCATCATATTCAAGGTCTCCATATCATTAAAAACATATCCAATGGTTCCAATATATATATTCATCACCATAAGAGTACCAACACCCCAAAATATGGGTACAAATAGCTCATCACTAGTTTGCAACACCTTATGGTCTTCTTATGCATGATCACGAGGCTACAACATGCCAATGGCCATATAACGTCCAAGGGACGTCAAACCACCATATGTGTGGGTTCAAGACCCAAACTTCCAAGGACACCAAGGAAACCATAAGAATGGGTTCCAACATACCACCATAAGTTTGGGTTTCAAGACCCAAGTCCCCATATCCAAGAGGATCACGATCTAAGCTTATGGACTCAAGGACCCCACAAGAACTCAACAACCTCAAGACCATCCAATGCAAGTAATGGGATCCAACATCAACACATCAAGAGACTTACACACATGGGCTACATCATCCATACAATAAGAGACCAAAATAAGTACAAGCATAACAAGCAACACAAATACCAATAACCAAAGATCAACTAGGAGCAAGGAACTCAACAATGGACTCAAATGGGACCATGATACAACTTAGGGGCACTTGACCAAGTCAATGGGAAATTGGGGCTTTTTCCATTGTTCCAAGGCCTCCAAGGGATTCAAGCTTGGGCTTGGACAAGTTCAAAAGGGATCCTCTGACATAGACAACCCCCAACTAAACACTAATCCTCAGGGGATCCACAAGGGGCACCAAGGACTCAACAATTGGCATCAATGACTAGGCATCGTTGGCATCAATGACAACTTAATCAACAAAAAAAACCCATATTTCACATATGTAGAAGTACCCTTATCATATTTGAGCTTTTTCCTTTTGAAAATGAAAAATATTAGCAGAGGCCATACTCGATGGATGAGTAATTCTTGAACCAAACTTTATTTATGGTCACATTTTTTATCATTCAAGCTTTTACATATGTCGTCACTAGATAACAATGATAAATTGAATCCGAAAGAATGAAATGAATTGAATGAGCCATGAAACCAATCGTGTGTCATTTTAACTTATTGGACGCATTCCTGCAGATGGAAGGTCCGTCATCAATCCCAAGGGACTTGAATACTACAATAATATTATCAATGAGCTTATCAGCCACTGTAATATACATTACCTCCATGACCTCTAAGAAAATAATAGAATATCATTGCAATGTGATTGATGGATGCAAATTTGTCAGGTATTGAACCACATATCACACTATCTACCCTGGAGTTTGGAAGATACCTATGCAGGATGGCTTAGTCCCCATATAGTGTAATTCTCTCCTAAGTCATTGTACTTATATTGATAACTCACAATATATTCTCTATCAAACACATCAATCATAGTTTGCAATGGAAATGTTCGGGTGTAGGGAGGATTTCAGAGCATATGCAGAAGTTTGCTTTAGAGAATCTGGTGATAGGGAAATTATGGACAACTTTTAACGAAGCTAATGAATTTACCAGTTTTGGTTATGATTTTGGTTACTAACCTCCTAGCATATGTTCTTATCCCTTTGTCTTCGTGGGAAACTGTAGTGATGACAACTTCATAGTGGAACCAGACATCCCTGGTTTTAATATTACCTGATACCCAACACCAATGGCTTCCGATTGCAATAATATTCCTATCCTGGTAGAAGATTTTGAATAAGGTTTTGCAATAATCCTCCCAATTATGATCTTTTCTATGGTATGATTCAAAACAAAATCATATGCTATATGATCTGAAAAACAATAAATGTACGTGGCTTACTGAAATGTGGTAGATTAGGGTTTATAGAATTCCATTCCACAAACGAGTTGGTTCTTTTATTACGGTTGATGTCTTCATTGAACCCCGAGATAATGGATTCCTCCAGTTGCAATGACGACTACCACTTACCAATGTCCTTCTCACTGTGTATAAGGATATCCGAGGAGGCTAGAACTTTAGATTGCGTAGGAGAAAAACAAGATCAAAGAAATTCATGAGTAGCAGATTCAAATCAATATGCTTGCTATCTACAAGTTCAGGCCATTGTAGCAAGGAAAATTAATCTTGTATTACTATTATTTACACGAATCCTGTCTACACTACACACTATAATTAGTAACTAATTCTAATGGCACAAAAGACATGACTTACATGTAGGATGGGTAAGACACAATAGTGTTAGTTAGAACGTTATTGTCAATCAACAAATACCACCAAATACCCATTGAAGATCAGTCACAATAAAACATGCAAATTTAAACACAGTAATCAGGTTAACTAATTGTGATGGTACAAAAGGCAGGACTTACATGTAGGATGGGTGAGACAAAGTACTGTCAGTCGACATGTTATTATCATAACCTTTTTCATGGCTTTGCATTGTCAAATGAAGAAAGTTCAAAATGGTCTTAGAATTATCAATACACACTACACACATGACTGTCTGACTGATAATATGTTGGGCATTATTCATATCTCAGTCACCTTGTATTCCCAATACCTACATTGTACATCTCCTCACTTAGAAACTTGCATACCACCGTGGAGATAGGGAGGAAACTCTAATTTCCTAAAGACCAGCGACGTCTCTCTATGCGTTGAATGGGATCTCCTTCTCCTCAATATGATGTGAGACCATTAAGATTTTGTATGAAGCTCATTGCGACTTATAGACTAGGATGGAGACCTTAAGGAATTGCTGTTGTTTAGGAGTTTCTCTGAAACAATTCCCCATGCTCAAATCTCTCAATAGCGAGAACCTCTCTTAACTGAATTTGTGTCTCACAGTTCTCTAATTTGCATTGCGATAGTGGTTCACTTCAATTGTTGTTGCATTCAAATTATAGAAGATTGGTGAGTCCTCGAACAAGCAAATGAAGGAGGAGACTCATTGTGTGTTGCAGGTCTCTAGGCTATAGATGATGCTTTGAAGTTTGATTTTTTACTAGTTATTGTGTATTGAAGACCGTTGGCATATCTATGAAAAAATGCAGGAAGGCGTGCCATTATTGGGTGGCACACCTAAAGAAATAAGGAAAAAATTCTGCGGACTTTACCACTCCCCATTCCAACTTATTTTAAATATATGACTAGCACTTAAAGCATGGAGTACATGGATTCCTTCCCTCTTGTAGCTGGTGACCTCCACTGATGGCCTCCGTGGTGATTATATGGGGATGATATACAACATAGATAATAATTTTTGATGGTGGTTTAGATCGGTGAGAAGTTATTTGGAAATTTCTTAATTAATAATGTAGTATTGTCGAATGCCTCAAAGAGATGATAGCCTGAAAAATGCTGCCATAATTTTAGGTTCAATCAAGGCTTGGGCTGCGCGATATGGATGCTTAGGTTTAACAGTTGAAAGGCCTTTCCATGGAAACACGCTTTCACCCTCGTGCCAGAGTAATGCAGTAACAAATAAAATTTAATGCAGTAGCAGATAAAGGGAAGGAAAACCTTACCACCGCATCCAATGCTAAGATCATCTTGCCGTTGGGTCCTCGGAAGGGAAAACCGAGGACAAAGTCAACTACTTTTTCCCAATCAAAAAATAAAAAATTCAAATTTTATAAACACTAATATTATCAACTATAGAAAAAATTCCAAATATTACACTATACAAACATGATTAATACACCTTCGCGATTTATATATATCTAATACACCTTCGTGATTTATATATATCCCCTTGTCGGGGACATAACAAGGTGACAATGTGTGGGAAAAAAAGGGAGAGAATGATAGTAAGGGGGGAATATTGAAAATTGGAATTTAACGTGGAAAAAAAGGGTGGACTTTTAAAGGGTATCCAAATAAGAGAGATGTTGTAATTCTATTTTTTTTAGAACTCACTTAGATCCCAAGTTAAGATATTTACAATGATATTTGTACAGATATATTTGGTTATTTTTTATTAAATTTTATTTTTGTATTTTTATAAATTTTATAATACACTATTTTTTTAAGGCATGAGCATAGTACATGTCCTTCATATTAGGCTATAAAATACATAAGCACGTTTTTAAAGACGACTGTAAGGGAATCTCTCCTTAAAATGCCTAGGATTTTCGATGGATTTATGTTCTTCATAAATATTGCCAAATTTATTTTCTTCAAAAACTAAGCCAGAAGTCACATAGCATTGAAAATAAAATCAATGGAGAATGTAGAGCTTATTATGATCCAAGTTTTAGTTTTGAGAAAAAAAGAGCTTATTATGATCCAAGTTTTAGTTTTGAGAAAAAATATGGTCGTTTTTTACATTCTTGTTACCTGAGCGATTATTTATGGCTATGAGGTTTAGGGTTGTAGTATTTCTAGGGAAATTTGAGGAAATTAAGCAGATCCAAATGTGCTTATTAATAATTAATATTGAAATGAAAGATAATATACCATATCCATTCCTCATTTTAAAAGTTGGGCTTCCCTCGTTGAAATAAAGCTATGATAAGGTATTTTTTGTGTAAGAATAAGTGCGTTAACATGGAGACTAAGAGGCTTCCTAGTGATTGTTCCAAACATTACAAATAATCATGCAACACTCTAAGGAGGGTAGACTATAGATGTGGCTTATTGGTTAAATAATCAGGGATAGTAGAGAAAGTCATTAATATTAAGTTAGAAGATTATAATTATCTTCACTATTAATAGCTCAAAGAAGAAAACAATATTGCAAAGATAAAAAACAACTCTCATGAGCTTCATAGAGAAATGGGGAATTGTGAAATGAATAAAGTAGAGAATATGCATCACTTTATCTTTGGAATGTTCATTCTACATATGCATTGGATTAAAAATTCACAATATGTGTGATATCATCCATCTCCATAACTTGTTAACCAATGAGAAAAAAAGAGATCTTTGTATTTCCATTTCGAAGTTATTTTATTTGGCACTTATATAAACAATTCAATCAATCCAATTAATTAATTCTACTTTATGGTTGGATAGATCAAAGTTACTCTCAATGGTAAATAATCTTCATTGTCATCATTCTTTTACCATTTGTTTTTCATTACATTGGAAAAGGTTAAAAAATAAAAAAAAACATAAGTCCATCTTAACCTCAAAGTTTTTTTAAGAGGAGATTCTCTTATAGACGGTCTTTAAAAATATGGGTGTGCATTCTAAAACCTAGTATGAGATAGATGTGTAATATCTATGCCTAAATGGACATGGCACGTGGCATAAGTTGACCCAATATAATATTTAAAATAAATTAAAAATAACATCCTTGTATGAATGTATGAATATGTAGCATCTATACTTGTAAATGAAAATGTAAAAACAAAGAAAATCAATAGTGCAAAACATTGCATTGCAAGTAGAGACAATTTTTCAACATAATTGCAAGTAGAGACATATTTGAGATAAACGAGAAATATTTGAGATAAGCGAAATATATTTGAGATAAGCGAAATATATTTGAGATAAATGTGTCAAGTGTAACTGAAAGTTAGATCTCAAGTGGTTATGCTAAGTGTGAATGTAACTTATGTCTGAAGCTACCATTGTGTTAAGTGTAAATGCAAGTTAGGTTTGAGCAACTGTCTATTATGTGAAATTTTTTTGTTAGTAAACTTTAGTTTTGTGGTTGACATATAACATTTAAAAATACATATTTTTCAAATAAGTTATTTAAAAACTTGAAAATTAAAAAAATATTTAAGTTTTTTTTCTTACAATATTAAGTTAAATCTATAATACCTATTTTAGGTTTAAAATATATAAACTTACTTATTTTAAGTTAGAAAATTATAATTATCTTTACTATTGCTACTTAAAGAAGAAAATAATATTACAAAGACAAAAGGAAACCCTAGTGAGGTTCATAGGGAAATGGGAATTTGTGAAATGAATAAAGTGGAGAATGAAAATCACTTTAACTTTTGAATGTTCATCCTACATAAATACTAGCATTTGCACTGGGAGGTGCAAAGGAACGCCGAGAGGGTAAAACTATTGAAAGTGAAAACCAAGGTTAAGATAATAAGAATTTGTTTAATTTTAATATTAACAAAAATATATTTCATGCAAAGAAGGTTATATTGCAAAAGTGGAAAATGCATTTACTAATAAGAATAAAGATTGCTGAAAATGTTAGCGTATAAATAATGTAGCTTTTCATAATATAGGTATTACAATTGATGTTTGGAATATTTTGAATTTAGTAGTAAGAGTTATACCATTGTCTTGTGAAATGGCAACAATCCTTGAGCCATGAAATAACCTAACCAAGTCAAACAGGGAAACAATCTATACATTCATATTTTAGTTCAGAACCTACGTTCTGATCTTCCTAGGTCTGGTATAAACACAACCAGCTATCCTTGACCTAACTACTCCTTGGTTTGGCCACACCTGAGCCATATTTACAATATTTGGCTACTTCCTCTTAGCCATATTTACATTGGTTGGATATATCTCTTGCCTCAAAGGATTACATAATATATAATCAACGAGATTCATGAACTAATTCTGTTTCAGATCCTCAATACACTCAATAATCTAACAAACTCTTAAGCCTATCCTATGACTCGCAAAACAACCATCAATTGCTTCATCAAATGCTGCCATCAGTTGTGGGATTTGTTACATGACTCATGAAATGACTCAATGACTCACCTAGTGTTTCTCTATCTATCCAGCAGCACCTAAAACATATGTTTATTTACAATATTTTATGTAAAGAATTATTAACTCAGAAAACAGAGAACCCTTTAGGTATAATACAAACATCATATATTTGGACTTGGATGGAGAGCAGGATGCTCCTGCATCATGATGGTAGCGACAACACCAAGTACAAGAGATTGAAGGTTCAAGGTTAAGATAATATATGTTGTATTCAACCTCTTGAGATAAAGATGATAATGGTAGATACCTTTTATAAAAGGGTTTCTCATGACCTAGAAGAGAACCATGAAATTAGCATTAGAAGGGATCATATACTCAGGGGGAGTTAATATATAAAAAAACAAATGGTACTTGAAAATTATTAATTGGTAAGAAGAAAGGAATGTGTTGGGGTTGCCATGAAAACAACAAGAAGAAGAGTCATAAGAAATATTTGGTAAAACCTATCTTCCTCATAGACAAGAAGAAATGTAGAAGTGACAAATTGAAGACGTTGCTAAAGACCATTCATGTGACAAAGTGAAGCAACATGAAAGTATTAAAGTGTGTGATTCATGAAGACCACAAAGTCCATAACTAAGATAACATAAGCTATTTTTTATGGCATTAAAGACTCCTTAAAATAAGAACAAGTTATATGATACATAGAAATACGGTATGGAAAGAAACCAAAGGTTGGCTGAAAAATATCAACAGTAAAACTGATGATTATAAACTGTCACAAAAAGAATGATACTTTATGACAAGTGAAGAAAACTTAATATTTTAAGTCTAAGAAAGACATAAGTAGAATTGTGATGAAGGGAAGATAGGTGATGATCATGACAACTAACTACATCCAAGGATTATGAAAATATATTACCTCTAAGACTGAGAAATTTCAGTGAACTATTTTGGAATCTGAAAGTGGGGTTTCGTATATATGAAAGCAATGAATGGATATTAGAATTGATGTGACACTCTGTTGATGGCCTAGGTTTGTAGGTTGCTGGATTATTTATAGGAAACCAAGACAAGGAAATAGTCCAATGAGAAAGGCTACGAATTGATCCCATGCAGAGATTATTCTATCTCCGAGTTGTTTGGGGTGACTAAATCCTACAAATACAAGGCCTCCATTGGCACAAGCATTTTTAGATCGAATAGATTTGTTCTTCCTACAAGGAAGATGTGAGAAAGGTTTGAAGTAACTGGAAACTAGACTAAATTGTCCAAGGAAACTAAGACATTGATTGTGAAATATATTTTAAAAGTAGAACAGTTGTGGTCTATGGATGATGTCAGAGGAATAATTACCCAACATGTAAACATATAGATCATGCTTATTTCTTTTGATCAAATTCAAATAAAACTAAACAATAAAAGTTACAATGTTTTATTCAAGGTATTATATGTGCAGAACTGTTCTCTCAAGCAATACCAATTGAAAAATTATTACTGGGCATAAATGGATGTTCAATAGTTGCAGCAAATAACATATGAATTAAATAAAAACATTTATTTAATATATGTGTGACATGTTAAAATTGTAATGAGACATTGTCACATACCCCAATTTTGTAAAATAATCTTATTTGTTTTAAATTGATTCCTAAGACATTATGTTAAATCTAATGCTAAGTTGAAACTGATGACTTAGCAGAGTCAAAATATGTGGAATGTAATTCAGAATATTTTATTTTTAATAAATAAAAAGTGGAGACAACAGCTTGGGCGAGCTGTTAATAAGAGTGTTACTAGTCAAACTGGTGGAAGGAACTAGGTGGAGAGCAAAAGACAAGTGGCAGCATCCTCAAACACTTCCTATGTTGCAGGTGGCAAATTCCCTACATTTGGGGTCATGATCCCCCAAGAAAGTGGGATCAGAGCAGGTGGCTCAATTAATGACAACCAACCCAAAAAGACCTAGGCAATCTTTTAAAAGTGCCCAATGTAGAGAGCTGAGGCTGCTCAGATATTTTTCCAGGAGAAGAATCATTCAGAAGGAATGCACTACAAGGAATTCATTGGGAAAAAGGGGAAATTGTAAGGAATATGTTTTGAAGGATAAGCTGCAGTAACTTGATATGATACAACTTCTTAGCTGAGAGAATTTGATTAGCAAGTTCAGGACTGGTATTGAGTCTCAGGAGTAGTACTTAATTATTTGCTGCACCTAGTTCCAGTCAGGGAGACCAGAGCAGGCTCGTGGGTCCTGAGGAGTCACTGTTTGAGCGCTCTCCAGGAGTTGGTAGGGAGGAACGACCTCCCATTGCTGTTGTCTACCAAGCTCTAAGAACAGGTTCTGCTATCTATTAATTCTGTGTTATTATCTGTGTGTGATTGAATGATGCATTTGCAGTTTATGATGTAAAAACCTAGAGGATAGAATATCTTAGTTTGTTTAGTAATGAAATTATTCTTAATGAGAAAAAAATCCTACCTGTGTTTTTCCCCATCTGGAGTAATCCAGATCGTACTCTAGCACAGGTGGTGTATTTAAATGAAGATAGTATGATGTAAATTTAAAATAAGATGTTAGCTTGATTATGAGAATGTTTTCTTTTATTTGTTATCGGAAGGAATAGTATTCTGTACATGGAGTAGGGTTAGACCTAGACTGTGAAGTCAGAATGTTAGTAAAGGGAAAAGAAGCTATACCATTATATTAACAGTAGTATGTTTTGGTAGATCAACAGTTCTCTATACAACATTCATTTCAGTAATCTTATTATTTATTTGAAACCAAAAGAAAAGAATATAATAGTTAAAATATGTAGTGTTAGGTTAAATTAGAATGCCTTTCAGCTCTACAAATTATTTCTTTCCTGTATAGGATAAATAACTACTGTATTTACAGAAATCAAACTGTGAATAAGTATAGATAAATATGGAATTAATTATAAAGATACAACTAGTTAGTTTGTTAGTTCTTTTATTTTATAAATAATAATATTATAACATAAATAGGGTAACTTAGAATACAGAAGGTACTTCTTATAAATTATTTAGTGTAGAAAGTACAAGAATACAACAATAAAATACTATCTTATTATACACCTATAAATAGACTAAGAATAAAGATAATATATATAATTGTAGGAACAACATTACTTGCAGGTAAAATAACATTCTTATCTCACTATAATAAATATTAAGTAATACACATTTTGTACTTAAAAGATGTAACTATCATTTACACAAATATAATTGTAAGAACATTAAATTACATAAATTCTGAAGGTTAACAAATACAAAACAATATTTATAACCTTATTAGAACATGTTGTGCACCTGCTCAACAGCCTTCTAAAATCATTATTGCATCAAACAAAATCCCATTTTGTTTGATGAAATGTTTAAAGTTTAGAAGGGACAAACTTAGCTACTGAATGGTTGATTTTTCCTTAGCTACCGATTTATTGAAATGCCACATTTGTTTGAACAAGCTTCACAAACTACTTTGGATCAATGATGTCAATTTTTGAGTTATTGGTTTGAATGCATTATCACTAGGGGCATTGATACATGAGGATTCGTGGTGATTATGCTTGGTCCTCTAGGCTTATTTGTGCAGGTTCTATCAAATATTACATTAATTATGCTCAATTCTATGGTTAAGAATATGTCATTATGGGCAGGTTTCACGATTTTTAACGTTGATAGAACTTTAATGAGATATAGATATATTATTCATATGCCCTATCCTAATGTTTGTTAAACACGAATTGTATTATTTCACATGGGATAATTAACAAAGATATAGTGTGGGTTATATGTCGATTCGTCACCTTTCGAGAGAGAGCCAAACGCGTTGTATGAAAAATATGTGGCACGAGTCGTATTCATTGTGAGTTTAGAGTGTTATGATGACACTCATACCTCCCTGCTGTCCACGTCTCAGTCATGGTACATGATCCTAGTCGTGGCGCTTCACCACTGGAGCACCTGTTATGCGTACACCTGATGCACTCTTGTCATTTAATTCAGAACGGATTGTGATAAACTCAGGTTTTAAACACTTCGGCCGTCATTCGTGTTCGCCATTTTGAGTGATGATGGCTCCGACTATGGTGAAATTACAGGAGTTTCGCTTATATTCCAATATGGTTTATCCTCTGTATTGTTTACTGTTGCTGAGTTTTGGTTCCAAGTGCTCTCGGTCTGCTCTTCTGTCGCTAATTCGGTGGTGGCAGGTTTGCTGTGCGCATTGTTGTATCGGCAAGCTGACAAGGATGGCTCATGTCGTCAGAGTCGAGCCTCATGAATTAACCCTCTTGGGTTCAAATCCTGATCTTTTGCGAAAGATTGAGGATGTGGGGTGGTTACAGTTTCTGGAGAAATTTTCCGATTCAAACCCAGAGGTCACTAGGGTTTTCGCCATGTCCTTGATAAATTACCAGGCCGAAGTAGGTGATTTATGTTTTCGGGTCGACGAGAGGTCAATTGCGCTTGCGACTAGTCTCCCTTTGTCCGGGCAGAAATGGTTTAAGTATCAGAGGATGGATATCACGGAATGGAGAAGTTTGCTGAAAAACCCGACACAAGAGGTCTCGTTTCGCG
>LPNX010533564.1:454759-497557 GCA_001517045.1 Pseudotsuga menziesii | reverse complement strand
GGGCAATTGCCCTGCAGAAGTGAAAAAAATCCTCAGACTTTTCCAAGGTATAATTATGTACACTTCATGTACATGGAGTTGCCACCTAGTCGAAATAGGTGGGCAACACACCTAATTCCAAATCCTCTTTTCTTTTCTTTTTGTGGCCATCATGCCTGTCAAACAATTGCTCAAGAGAAACAAGGCCTCTAGGGGTTGGTTTAATTTGTTGATCACATTTGGGATAAGTGCAACCTTTTTCTTTATGACCAATTTTGAAATTTGAAAACTCATGCATGTTGTTTAGTAAATTAATGACTTGTTTATCATCTCTGAAGACTTGCCAATGATCTACATTATCTGGAACCAAGGGCCTAAATATGATTTATATTTTTGTTTCTTCCTTAGCTGAATTTTCTGAAGGTTGTAAGGTAGAAGGAGCTACAACAAGCTCAATAGCTTCAGAATTCATCAGTTTGCTTCTTTGGCCTCCAATGGCATATGATAGGAATGTAAAACAAGAGCACACTATCCATAATGAGGAACACACCCAATCTCCCCCAAATATTTTTCTTTATTAATCACAATGGTTGGTGTTATCACATATATATTGTAGTTGGGATACTATGATACAACATGCAGATTGATCTCTTAATTTTTCTGAGCCAGAAATTCATATGGGGTTATAGCATGGATCATTATTATAACATGAGCCATTCAAAGCCTATATTCAGCAGCAGATACAAAGTATTTTCTTGCCAGGACTAAGATCTCCTTGTTCACTGAGATGACTTCAGTGATGACCTAGTTCATTCGAGCAGAGCAGCAGATATGGTACAAAGTTCACAGATGGGCATAGTAGGTAGAGACATGTATATGGTGAGATCAGGTATATGGTTCCTTGGTAGGATTTTGTTCTCTGATGTATACTAACACCTTTGACTTGTTATGCTATGATGATTATGGTGACCTATGCTTATATTATATGTTTAACTGATGATTAACTTGTGTTGAGAATGATTAGAGAATCTAATGTTGAAGACCATTGCTTATGCCATGCTTTATACAACTTTTAGACCTTAGTGCTATGTTGGTTCCATGTATCACTTGTCCCCATCCATCCAGCTCATCCATAATTGATTTTCTTCCCATGACTTATGTTGATTGAGACCTGTGAGATTGAAGATCCTTTTCCCCACTTTGACCCCTCTGCATGATGGACTCCTTGTTTTTCTATCTTCTCCGGCAATGAAGTATGTGGCTTGGTTAGTGTGGTCAAGTTCATCGAATGGTTTTCGTTTAGTCCTCAAAACAAGTGCTCCAAATAACAGTGTTTTTTAAGCACTATTGCAAATTAAGTATAAAGTCAGCCAGCTTCCAAGAGACGGGCACTCATCCTTCGTATGATGTGAGGCCGTTTTCCCCCAAAAGGCAACGGGGTGATCACTCCATCGCACCTATGGACGGTGGCAGACAACACTTCATGTAATAAAACTTCATTTTTCTAAGATTTATTGATCTTACAGTTGCTTATAGACCATGCATATTTTTGTTTATTTTCTTTGCTTTACTGAATTCCACATTTATCTTGCAAACTTCAGAATGCAACTTATTTTCTTTCTATAACTTTTATTGAAAATTTCCTGAATGGTTTATTCCTTTCATGGGTAGTTAGGCTATTGATCATCTTCCTAGGTATCTCTTTTGAGGAAGTTTCTCAGGTTGTAATACCAGGTTTCAACATGCCCTTTGATTTCTATGCTATCTTCTCTGTATTTGTAGGGAATGCATGAACTGTTTGTGGAGATTTCATTTCCCAAAAGCATAGCATAGTGCTAATGTGCGCTGGGTTTTCTGAATTTCTCCCATTCTTTTCGCCCTTCCTCATGTTACTTTGATGTGAACTTGTAATTCAGTTTCTATGGAAATCTTAGTCGGTATTGGATTGCTATCTTGTATGCTATGAAGATAGCACTATGCTATCTTCTCTGTATTTGTAGGGGATGCATGAACTGTTTATGGAGATTTCATTTCCCAAAAGCATAGCATAGTGCTAATGTGCACTGTGTTTTCTGAATTTCTCCCATTCTTTTCTCCTTTCCTCATGTTACTTTGATGTGAATTTGTAACCCAGTTTCTATGGAAATCTTAGTCGGTATTGGATTGCTATCTTGTATGCTATGAAAATCTTTTCCTGTTAATTTATGTTTTGTGAAGCTCTTGTTTACCAATATTCATCTCACAACTGATTATTTTTCCTGCAGGATGAAACTTATGAGTGGGTGACAGTGAAATACAACAACCCTTCTCCAGCAGCAACTGATTGGATTGCTGTCTTTTCTCCAGCAAATTTCAAGTACAATAAATTTTGTTAGTGTTCATAAACTAGGAATTGATACGAATGAAGACTAGGAGCTGATATTTTTTTCTCGCTTTTCATTTCGTTATGTTATATTTGGACAGTAATTGTAATAATATAGGAATATATCAGAACATCAAGAATAGCTAAAGGAAAAATGCTTTAAGTACAATTTTCTCTTCAATGTTTTCTCATATATTTGGAGTTTAGGCCACCCATATTTCAAAATGTTTGTAAGGATAAATCAATACTGGAAGTTCTGTTTCAATAACCCGTTAGTGCTTATAATATAGTATGCTCAGAGATAATTCTATTATTGTGCATCACAACAATGAAGGTACATGGCATGTCTTCTACCTTTAATTCATTACAATAAATTCAGTTCCATTTCCACCATATGCTTATTGAATTAAAATTTTCCTTTAATGCAAAGCTCAATCGAAAATGTATTTCAAAATAGCTTCTTAGCTGGGAAATGAATCTTGATGAAGTAAACTTCTGATTTCTTGGACTTTTGAGTTTTATCCTTCTTGCTGTATTTTTCTTCAGTCATCATGGCTGTCAATGTTTTTCTTCTTTTATTTTCGGATGATTCGAATAAAAGAAAATTTAATTATAAGAGGATGGATTAAATAATTGTTTTTGTTAATAAAGTTTCTGCAAAAGTTATTATATTTGGCACAAACTATGATTGTTCATAAAATTCAGGTTGATGTGGTTAAATATAAAACTAAGTGTAAGAGGTTCATCTAAATCACTTTCAGTTCCACGACCTGCACCCCCGAAAGTGGACCAAATGACGATCAGTTTCCATTATTGTGTTCTGCACCTATAAAGGTATTGACTCTATTGAGTATATTTCCAACCATTTTAAAAGAAGGTTTTAGTTTCTTGTAAGAATAACAGAAAAAGTTATATTACAAGGAAATATAGCTGTTAGAAAAGTGGGGATTTAAGAGCTAAATAGTTATAAGCTTTATTTAAGAAAATGACTTTATCCCAGAAATGGTTTCTCACTGGAATTGTAAAAATCATTTCTTTTGCAGTTCCAATATGCAAATTATTCAACTGTCAACTATGTAGAAACAGGAAAAGGATCACTGAAGCTTCGATTGATCAATCAGCGGGCTGACTTTGCCTTTGCATTGTTTGCAGGTGGACTGTCTAATGTATGCTCTTTCTGCTTTATCATATTGGAAGCTAGAAGAATAAGAATTGTAGATTCTATCTTAGTAATGTATAGTCTTGACTCTAAATATCTTTTCTGAAGATTAACTTTGATAGATTTTGCTCAGAAAATGCCACACTTCAGTGTACTTCCTGGGTGGACTTATGATCTCTACTCGTCATGTGTCCTAACAGTATTTTATTTAAACTTGTTTCTAGCTACACTTCAGAAAAAGAACCACTTTTAGTGTAGATTTTGTTTTTCAATAAAATATATATTTTTATTGAAATTTGTTAGTCTATTATCATATCACGTAGTTAATATGTACCATCAACTACATTCGACCACATCTCATTTAGGAGTAATTATCCAAAGTGCTCATACCATGTGTCAAATATACCAAGATGTGATGTCCCTTTCCAGGTGATCATTCTAGGGGGTTATTGGATGACACCTAGGCCTAGAATTGTTATAATATTAAGGCATCATTTAATTAAAAAGGGGATATTTAAATGGATGGTGTTGGATGACCCATGGTATGGGACTCAAAAAGAAGATTAAAGAGAAGGCTCTCATCCATTATGGACATCTTGATTTGATTTTGATTTCTTGAGACCATATGGGGTTTTGTTCAGAGTTTTCGTTAGGGTTTGGAAAAACTCTTCCATTGTTGGTTTGGTTTCGGTGGTGCAACATATCCACCCTAGCTAGACAAGGAGGATGATCCATTCAGGATCTTCATTTGAGCTTCATCTTTTGGTTTGGTATCATTCTAAGAGAGTGACCAGTTAGTAGTAGAAGAGCAGTGGCATATTCCCAGTGTTTTTGCTTATTGTGTGTTTACAGCTACCATAGTAGCCATTAAACCTTGTAACCAGAGTTTCATTCATAATAAAAATTCTAGGGATGTTTCTCTTATTTCATGTGTAAAGCATTTGATAAATCAATATAATTTACAAGTGTTTGTGAAAAATTAGAAATTTTCCTAATATTCCATCGAGGATATTTCACAACATATCACATTAGGGAACAATCGGTGCTTTGCATCTCTAATCAATCAATGCTGCTCTTACTAAACTCTCGGGTCATATGCAAACAACTTTGCACTATCCACTCTCCTCTCAAACATCACAACATCAAAGTGTTGAGGCAGTTAGTTAGTCGACTTTCCTAGCCTTTGAGGCAACTACTAGGATGTACCTGTTATCACATACTTTGCAGATGGGATCTACCTCTCATTTCGCAAGCGTAGACTTCAGTCTCGAGCCTAGTCCTTGCCACATATGCAATATCTTATTAGATGATATCAGTGGTTGGAGGATTGTCTTACTATTGAGCTGCTAAATCAGACAGTGGCATAGTATCAAAAGGGATACCTTTGTCATTATTGATCCCTCTTCATGACCTCTCTTGTCATGCATTTCATACCTTGGTACATGTTGTCACATATATAGTAGCTGGGCTACTTTTGTTCCTGAGAAGTACTGATCAGTTCTTTGAGCCAATCCTTTACTATGAAATCAACATATGATGAGCCACCAATTGATGATCTCCCACTTTCAGCAGATCTAGATTATCCAGATTGACCAGTTCTATGCCATGACTGAGCCTCATGACCCCAGGTTCGATGACTGAGTTAGCCATTCTTTCATGACCCAGAGTAGAGATTGTTACAGTGCCCATGATATGTAGCAACAACACTTGTTTCAGTGATCCTCAGATTTGTTTCAGATCCAGTGCAGGTATATGACCTAGGTGATATTATGGTTTTGTGCATATGGATTTTGATGTTGCTTTATTGTCTATTTTAGCAGTGAGACTTAGTTGATAGTGGTTGTATGTTGCCGATACTTTATTTTGGTTTTACTTGGAATCTAAAGTATAAATGATCTAGTTGTTACGTCCAAGAGATTCTTGTATATACTCATTGGCCTTGCCCTACTTCTAGTCTGGATTTGGTCATTTCCCTTTAGGGACACAACTTGCTGGTCTTGGCACCATCTTCACTGTCTTCGTCCATCCGTTGCCTCTACTTGTTGTTGATTAACCTTGACTTGTAACTTGACTAGTGGCATCTAGGATTTCCCCCACCTTCACCTCTATGTTGGAATAGGTCTCCATGTCTAATTGTGTCTCGGTGTTGGTTTATGCGATGCCTGTCATAGGGAGGGTCTACTTCTAGGTTCGGAACACAAGTAGTTTGACCAAAAAATGTCTTTAGATAGTAAGGCATCAGAGCTTAAAGTTATTCTAAATGGATGCCCTTCCAACAAAGAAAATGTGTCTTTAGAAGCTACTACAAATAAAAGTAAAACTAGCCAATGGCCAAGAGATGAGCACTCATCCATTGCATGGTGTAAGGCTCATTTCCCCCCATAGTGTATCAGGGCAAGGTAAACCCATCAGAGCTAAGCCTTAGTCATTTTCTTGGATCCCATAAGGCTTTCTAGGGCACCTACTCTTAGAGGCTGGCACTTAATAAAAATAAATATTTTCAAGTAAATTTGATGGCTAGAGGATGAGCACTCATTATTTGTATAATGTACGACTCATTTTCCCCTGTTGTCCGCCGAATGCACATTGTCAGCATAAATCTTTTGGACTACTGTTTCCCAAGGGGGAAAGGTGTGGCCTTGGGGACAAGCAAAGAGCCAGGTGCTGTCACCTAATCCCATCTCCTTCGTTTAGGCTAATTCCTAACGAAGCCAAGGGGGGTAGTCCTTAATAAAGAGTTGTCTAAGGCTCTTGTTTTTAAATGTTATTGGATGTATGGTGTGAATTAGTGTTGTTTAGAAGTTTTTACGAGATACACAATAATAGATTAAGCAATCCAAGATGCTGTTTGCAAAACATAAGATAAGCTGCATAAGATGACCGAATTCAAAGCATCCACAACACAAATCACTTAGAATAAGAAACACAAATGGTCCAAATCAGATAATGTGAAAGAATTTTAAGACCAGTGCCAAAATGGAGTCAAATAGTGTGCTGGGGATGTTGAAATACAAGTCTCGATGATATGTTCGTGAGATCGTTTTGCAATGCTCTTGGTAAATTTTTTTGTGTATTTTAGAATGATTTTGATTATTAAGGTGAGGGGAATTTCCAACCGATACGCAAAGGTACTGGAAATCTAGCCGAAAATACTCTAAGTGGCTCCGTTCAAGGACATGTTGGACCGTCCAAGTTTACAGTGAGGCGTTCAATAACTAACCAGCCACTGTAGACGAGGAGAGCTACCCATTGTTGTCCGCCGAATGCACGCCGTTAGCAGAAATCTTTTGGACTGCTATTTCCCAAGCGAGAAAGGTGTGGCCTTGGGGGTGTTGCCACCTAATTTGCATCTCGGGTAACGTGGCAGGAATCTTCAAGCCACTGGGTGTGACCTTGGGGGCAAGCTCGAGCCAAGTGCTGTCACCTGATACTCAGCTCCTCCGTCTAGGAAAACTCCTAGCGAAGCCAAGGGGGGCGGACCCTGATGAAAAGTAAAATCTAGGGTTCTTACTCTACGAGAGAAATAATTAATTCTAGGAGTTTTAATATGAAATGGATTAAATTAAAAATTACCAATTACTGCCAACAAGATTAACCTTAGCAACACTTTAACTCAAATTAGATACACAAAATTCAATGACACATTGCGAGATTAACTTATACAAAAAGAACATAATAGACTAGTGCCGAAATGAAAAGAGTGCTTGCAAATGTGGGTTGCTAGTGTAGTCTCAGTGAAAGTATTGTAGTGTCTCGGTTGGTAAACTTTAAATTATTAAATGAATTGATTAAGGAATGGGTAAATTGTGGGTATAGCCCAACAAGTCAAGTCCCTTCAAATTGAGTGCTAAAGCAGTAATACCAAGTGTCCAACGGGGCGAGGATGAACCTGCTTGGAGTAGCCCCCTGACTCTATAGTGATTACCCTTTGCAACCTCCCGAGTTCTCGAGAAAATCACTTGTGTGGATTTTCCTATTAAATCTAGTAACTCGTATCTCTTTCTGATACAACCAACTGATCAGACAAGCTGCTGCGGTGTAGGTAATACGGGGAAGGAGTCTTGGTTTATTTTAAAAGTTTTAGAACAAGTTTTCTGATTTAGAAAAAGATAAAACCCAAGAGTTTCTTTCTAGATTCAGTACTTGGGCAAGCCCTTATCCATGAACCTGTACTCGGGAAAGCGAGGGGGTCTATTTTAACTTAGGAGTGCATAACAAAACTGTTTTTTAATTACTACACTGCTCAAATCTTTTTCCTTATGGTACTTCGGTATAGCGCAGTGGGTAAGTATTCAGGTTACTATTGCAAAACTTAAACAAAGCATGAAATGATAAAGAAAAACAACTACCCTAACAACATATAAAGAAAAAAGAAAAATGACACCAACACAAACTCCCCCAAGGGGGATGGGGACCAGGCTCTAATGAGCCTACTCAAAATTGCTTTTATTAATCGGTTACAATGCTTTAGCAGAAATGCTCTTTGGTCCTTGTTATCTGGGATCCAAAGGCTTACAAAATACAAGAAAAATAAGCCCAGCTAAGGGGGAAGCCTCCTGGGAGCTCCAGATGTCCAAAAAAACTATTTTCAGGTAGAGTTTCCTTCTCCTTTTTGATGGGCCTTGTTACCTACTAAGTCATACTTAGTCGGTATTATCAAGTGAGCCGGGTGATGAGAACAATAAAATTGTTCACCTTTCATAATTCAGAGGTCATTCAGGCTTTGTCCGGGATCTTTTTGTTATTTTTTGTAAACACATGTTCATACCCCCTTGGGGAAATTGTAAAAAATGTCCTAGGATTTAATTTTTTTAATTTTGTAAACATCAAGCCGACTAGCCTAGAGTGTTTTTTCCCTCGGTTATTATTGGTTGTTGAACAAACGACTAATAATTTATGAGTTTTTCACTCACACCTCCAAAGTTGGGGTAGTCATCTTGGTGTTTCGGCCTTAGGAGGTTATTAGAGCCTTAGTGTAAGTGTTTTCAACATGCTAGGCATTGATTTTGAGTCGTATGGACATGTGCTAGGTCCCCCTAGAGTTTCGTCAGTTTCTGAGAAAAATAATTTTTTTCCGCAAAATTAGACCATTTTTTAATGGTTTAATTAGAAAATTTCAAAATGTAATAAAAGTCAGAGATGGAGTCCGTTTCTAACGTGGAGACACTCGTTTTCACACCCGAAGCATCCACTTTACCCCAAGAACCACTTTCCACATCAGTCGAGCAGCCGAATTATGCCGTGGAGCATTATTCAACTAAATTGCATCAAAAGAGCATTTTAATGCTAAGTTACACCGTTTTGGCACCAAAGTCAAAGTTTGAAAAAGGTGAAAATTAAAAAAATATTTGAATGGGGTGACATAGCATCCGTCCCACATTATGTTCACGATCCTTTCAAACCTGAGTTTATTTTAAAAACTTTGATTTAAATGTGTGGTTTGTAAATAAAGGCTCATGTGAAGAAGTGTGTAATGTGAGCTTTCACACTAGCAAGTGTGAAGGCTAGCATTAGGAGAGGAACCCATTTTAAAATTAAAGTTTAAAATTTTAAACTTTGGTGAAGCCGCGCTATTATGGAAGAGTGGTGGGTCAAAGGTAAAATCAACACCAGGATGTCAACCTTAGCAATTAATCGGGTCTACCCTCCTTGGCTCCGTTAGAAGTTGGCCTAAACGGAGGAGTCAAGAACAAGGTGACAGCCTTGACTTGAGACTTGCCCCCAAGGACACACCGAGTGGCTTGAATATTTCTGCCACGCCCTCCCCTAGGTGTGTGAAAGGCGACAACATTTTCTGGCGCCGTTGTCGGGGATAAATCTTTTTATTCCCAAGTACGACTTAACTTAACTTTTTGTTTCTAAAAAGATAAAAAAAAATTTAATAGATCTTGTCTTTAAAAATTTAAATTAGAACCCGATCCATCTGGCAACTCCACTGTTTAATATCCCTCCATGGTATTCTACCCGAAGGAACTCCGAAGGAGTATTTGATCTCATCCTTGAGCCTGAAAGGGCTTATAGAAGGAGATTAAATAGATAGACTTCTCGTAGAATCCTTGAAGATTTAGGGTCCCAATCCCTCTCAGATATCCATCATTTATTTGTAGAGAGTCATATTGATCAATCTCAAGAAATGACAGATTTCTTCAAACCCCTTGACTTTTCTCAGATAGCAGGTGCTCCCCATGTCATTCCGAATGATGCTATCAAGAATCTCCCCACATTTCAAGGCAGCAATGCCATCACCGCCAAGTCTCACCTTCAAAAGTTTGAAAAGCTCCTGGTTAGTTATTGTAATGATGTTGCCCATGACCATGACGAAGTCAAAATGAAGCTCTTTGCTTTATCCTTAGAAGATGATGCTGGAGAATGGTACCTCGACTTAGCTGATAATCCCTAGAAAACTCTTAGTGGATTCGGGGATGGCTATAGGAAGAAATGGGGAGAAAAAAAGGAACCAAGACATCAGCTTGCTACCCTTCATAACATAAAAAAGATGGAAAATAAAACCATGGATGAGTTTAATACAAAATTCAGGCGCATTGTTTTTGATCTTCATAAAGACATCAAGCCGAATGATGCTGCTATCCTCATCTTTTATATTGAAGCATTCACTGGAGATTTGAGGTATCAGTTAAGAGATAAAGAACCTGCTGATCTAAAGACTACCCAGGAATTGGCTGAGAAAATTGAAAAGAACATGCAATCATTGGGTAAGTCCAACATACCAGGGTACACTAGAGGAAACACTTCCTACAACAAAGAATCTAAAGGAAAGGTTGTTGAATTAGAGGATAAGGAAACATCTAAAGATCCTATGAAGGAAATGGCTGAAATAATGAAAACCTTGGTAACTAATAAAAACCAACAAATGGCCAATCATGCCGCTTAGCTAAATCATATTCAGAATAGGTTGGTTATGATGGAAAGAAATCATGTTTCTCATGCACCAAGGAACTTTCAGCAAAAGCCTAATCAGATGTATCAAAAGAAAACTCAAGAACCTAGGATTCCAAACCAGTTGGATTCAGTCCACCTAGTAGAGGATGCAATTCCATTTTGCAGGCCTTGTTCTCAGTTTCACCAAGAAAGTACTTGTTACATTGCAAACCAAGTAATGGAACATGGAATCCCTAAAATCAGTAGTCAGGATACACCATCAAGCAAGCCCGAGTTCGTGAACATGGTAGGCCGAACCTACTCATTGAAAGAGCAACATTGGCAACAAGCCGTAGATTATAGTCTAGAAAAGGATTTCATCTCTTAGACTTATGGTGAAATGCCTTCCCAGAAAAAAATCTTAGAAATGAGGAATGCTAGATACAAAGGAGCTACCTATTAGAGAAAGGAGAAGTCTACACCAACTAAACAGTACAAACCTAAGGTAACAATTCCTCTTACTATAAACCCTCCGATTGTTGTAGAATCAAAGCTTGACATGGGACAATGGTTGCATGATGTTAAAATTTCAGCTTATGCTACTGATATCCTTTAAATTCCTGGCCAAAAAGAAAAATTGATTAAAGCTTTAGAAAGTAATCATAATATTGTCAAAGAAACTCCTCCTCCAAGTAATAATGCCGTCCTTGAAGATCTACCTGTTGTCCTTGAAGATATGCCTATAGTCCTTCACAGTGTTGATCCAAAGAGGGAGGATCACCCGCCTTTTTATGTCTCTCTTTTAGTTGATGAACTTCTCCTTCATAACTGCATGTTAGATTTAGGTGCTTCATCAAACGTAATTACAAGGAAAGTAATGGAACAGTTAAATTTAAGGATCACACGGCCCTACCACAATGTTTGTGCAATGGATGCAAGAGAAGTTGAAGTGGTAAGGATAATCTTAAACCTGCATGTAAAATTGGCCAAGTATCCTGACATCGACATGGCAATGGATGTTGTTGTAATCGATGTACCGGATAATTGGGGAATGCTTTTGTCCAGAAATTGGGCTGCAACTCTAGGTGGACACATCCAAATGGATTGGACATACGCAACCATAACTGCATCGAAAAACACTAGGGTTATACATCATAGAGAAAAGGAATGAAAGCGACATGTAGAGAATCCTAAGAAGCCTGGAAATGAATTTGTGCATTGCACTGACAACTTTGGAAACTATGCCATCTTGTCCAACTTCATGGCCCCTATTAAAGAAAATATCAAAAATGAAAAGATAGATGAAGTTTGGCAAATGTACTTTGACGGAGCTTATTCCAAAGCTGGAAAGGGTGCAGGCATAGTTATCATTTCACCTTCTAATAAAATCTACAACTTTGCTTTTAGATTGGAGTTTGAAGCATCGAACAATGTGGTTGAGTATGAGGCATTGTTTCTAGGATTATAAACTGCTAAAGACATGGGCATACAAATGTTAAACATAAAAGGTGATTCAGACTTAGTCATCCTCTAGCTTAAGAATCAGTATCAGTGTAAAAGTGATAGACTAAGGAAGTATAGGAATGCTATATGGGATACCATGGACTAGTTTGATGCACTCAATCTTCAGAAAATCCCTAGAGAAATGAATGGCTTAGCAGATAAGTTGGCAGTAGCAGCATCCACTCCTCAACCTTCAGATGAGATGATTAGTGGGAATGGCAAAATGGAAATCAATTTCAGGTCGTCAATTCCTGATAATGTAGATCACTGGCAGGTATTTAATGATGATAAACAACTCTTAAGGTTCATCCATAATCTCCAGGAGTTTGAAGGTTGCAAGATCAGTTATCAACAAGAGGGTAAAGAGTATCAAGAGGATGAGGATAATTTGAGAAATCACATTTCGAGTAGCCTTATAGATTTTGAAAAGTTGTTTGACAGATAGGATCGTCATAAAAATAAAAAAGAGTCAATAAAACTTGGGGATTATATGGAAATAAATATCGGTACAGACAAGGATCCCAAGTTAATAAAAATTGGAAAAGGTACTTCAGAAAAGGAAAGGAACAGTTTAATCAATCTAATCAAAGAATATAGAGATGTGTTGGCCTTTAGTTATGATGAACTTAAAGCTTATCGGGAAGATGTGTTTCAACACACCATTCCCCTCACAGAAGAAGCCAAGGAGGTCAAACCTTTCCGACAAAAACTTTGGTGAATAAATCCTAAGTTGGCCCCCATTGTTAAGAAGGAACTTCAGAAAATGTTAGCAGCAGGGATCATAACACCTACTAGACATTCATCATGGTGCTCCAACTTAGTTGTTGTTAGAAAGAAGAATGGGTCAATTAGAATATGTATAGATTTCGGGAATCTCAATACATCATGCCTGAAAGATAATTACCCATTGTTCAACATGGAAACATTACTTCAAAGAGTAACTGGTTCAGGAATGATGTCCATGTTGGATGGCTTTTCAGGATATAACCAGGTGTTAGTAAATAAAGAAGATCAACATAAAACAACGTTTACAACACCTTGGGCTCTTACAAGGTTTTAAGAATGCCTTTCGACTTATTAAATGTAGGTGCCACTTTCCAGAGAGCCATGGACTTTGCCTTCAAAGAACTCATAGGAAAAGTAATCGAAATCTATCAAGATGACTTAACTGTTTTTTCGAAAGAAAGATCTGACCACGTAAGTCATCTCAGGTAGGTATTTATGAGATGTCGTAAATATGGCATTTCCTTAAATCCTTCCAAGTCAATCTTTGGGGTTGACGAAGGCAAGTTGTTGGGACACATTATCTCTAAGGATGGGGTCAAGATTGATCCTGAACGGGTAGAAGCCATTAAGAAGGTCCCCTTGCCTCAGAATGTAAAAGCTCTCCAGTCTTTCAACGGTTAGATAAATTTCATAAGGAGATTCATGCCAAATTTAGCAGAACTAATGAAACCTCTACAAAAATTATTAAAGAAAGATGTTAAATTTGTGTGGACGGATGAAGGGAACGATGCTTTCAGAAGCATCAAAGATGCTATATCTAGATCCCCTGTTTTAATCAGTCCAGATTATTCAAAAGAGTTTCAAGTTTTCTCTTTCGCCTCGGAAGACACCATTGCTGGTGTTTTGCTTCAGAAAAATAGTGAAGGACAGGAGTAACGTATAGCCTTTATGAGTAGAGCCTTGCAAAATTCGGAATTGAAGTACACTTCCATGGAAAAGCAAGCTCATGCGCTTGTCAAGTCCCTTAAACATTTTTAGAACTTATGTTGGATACTCTAAGATCATTGGGTATGTACCCCATGCAGCTGTCAAAGACATCATGTCTCAACAGGATTGTCTAGGCATCAGGGGTAAATGGGTTTCAAAGTTTCAGGAATATGACTTAGAGATAAAACCCACTAAATTGATTAAGGGACAAGGGCTTGTGATGTTAACTCAGGGGAATGAGAAAGCTTTAGGAATGATTTGTCAGAACAACAATCCAGAACAAAGTGTATGAGATGAGCTTCAGAGATTAGAGCAGCAACCTTGGTATTCAGACATCATCTTTTTCCTTACTAACCTTACATGCCCTGATCATCTACCTGGCCATAAACGCAGAGCATTAAGGTTAAAAGCAACTAAGTATCGTTTAACAAATGATGGTCTAGGTTGGAGAAACCCAGACGGCTTAATACTTAGATGTGTTGATGAACATGAGTCCAAGAGAATCACGGTTGAGTTCCATGCAGGATTTTGTGGTGGGCATTTTGTAGCTAGAACAACCACCCTCAAAATCCTTAGAGTAGGTTACTATTGGCCAAACCTTTTTTTAGATGTGCATAAGTTTGTCAGAAGTTGCCCCCAGTGTCAGTTGTTCACCGGGAAGCAAAAGATGAAAGCTTTGCCATTAAAACCAATAGTAGTCCAAGCCCCTTTCCAGCAGTGGGGGCTTGATTTCATCGGTAAGTTCAAAGACAATTCAAGCAATGGTTATTCTTGGATACTTACCGCCACAGATTATTTCACCAAGTGGGTAGAGGCAATACCCACCAAGAAGGCAACCGATGCCGTAGTCATGGATTTCCTACAAGATAGGATTATTACAAGATTCGGTGTGCCAGCCAGAATTATCACAGATAATGGCCCATGTTTCAGTTCTTCAGGAACGTCATCTTTTTGCTTCAAATATGGCATTGTCTTATCGCATTCATCCAACTATTATCCTCAAGGAAATGGTCTAGCTGAGTCAAGTAATAAAAACTTATTGACCATAATCAAGAAAATAGTTGGTGATAATAAGAAAGCATGGGATAGCAAGATTAAGTATGCATTATGGGCTGATCGGAGTACCAAAGAGAGTTCAACCGGGAAGAGTCCTTTCGAACTTGTCTATGGCCTAGATGTCACTTTACCAATCCATTTAAAGCTTCTAGTGTATCAGCTTCTTTAGAAATTTAGCTCAGATCAGGATGCCATTCAGAACAGAGTTAATGAGTTGATTGAGTTAGATGAGAACAAAAGGAAGTCCCTTGACTAGAGTATCAGAAATTCAGATAAAATCAAGAGGACTTTTGCTAAATCTACCAGACCTGGATCCTTTCAAGTAGGTGATACAGTTTTATTATGGGACAAACGGAGGGAAAAACCGGGAAAACATGGAAAGTTTGACATCCTATGGATGGGACCTTATATCATTGACGAAGTAGCAGGCGCTAATTCTTTCTATCTAAATGACCTGGAAGGGGAAAGGTTAAGCCTTCTAGTGAATGGCCTTCTGCTCAAGATGTTCTTCACCGGGACGGTTTGATGCCTTTATTGGCATCGGTGGTATCAGGGCTTATTTCTAAACTTATCCTTGCATGTATTTTATTCATGTATCATATTTTTTGTACTATAGATGTTGTATCATAGTACTAACTTTGAAGGTTTTGTTGTATATTAGTGTTATAAAATAGTTTTGCTTTTTTGTACATTATATACTAACTTTGTGAAATAGTTTTGTTTCCTAGTTGGTTTCCTTTTATATATGTGTTACTGATGGACTTTAGTTTTTGTGCAGGACCCAGAGATTCCGGAGTTCTCACATCCTCTTCTTTGATTAGAAGATCAGTCAGAGTACGTGTCCCTAGATGGAGCCAGATGTTACCTACTAAGTCATACTTAGTCGGTATTATCAAGTGAGAGGGTGATGAGAACAATAAAATTGTTCACTTTTCAGAATTCAGAGGTCATTTAGGATTTGTCTGGAATCTTTTTGTTATTTTTTGTAAACACATGTTCATACCCCCTTTGGGGAAATTGTAAAAAATGTCCTAGCATTTAATTTTTTATAAAAGGCTCGCCTTACCGGACTTAAACATCAAGTTGACTAGCCCAGAGTGTTTTTTCCCTCGGTTATTATTGTTTGTTGAACAAACGACTAATATTTTCTGAGTTTTTCACTCACACCGCCAAAGTTGGGGTAGTCATCTTGGTGTTTCGGCCTTAGGAGGTTATTAGAGCCTTCGTGTCAGTGTTTTCAACATGCTAGGCATTGATTTTGAGTCGTATGGACATGTGCTAGGTCCCCCTAGAGTTTTGTCAGTTTCCGAGAAAAATAAAATTTTCCGCAAAATTTAGACCATTTTTTAATGGTTTAATTAGAAAATTTCAAAATGTAATAAAATTCAGACACGGAGTCTGTTTCTGACGTGGAGACACTCGTTTTCACACCCGGAGCATCCACTTTACCTCAGGAACGACTTTCCACATCAATCGGGTAGTTGGATCATGCCGTGGAGCATTATTCAGCTAAAATTGCATCAAAAGAGCATTTTAATGCTAAGTTACACTGTTTTGGCGCCAAAGTCAAAGTTTGAAAAATGTGAAAATTAAATTTTTTTTTGAATGGGGTGACATGGCATGGGTCCCCCATTAAGTTCAGGACCCTTTAAAACTTAAGTTTTATTTAAAAACTTTGATTTAAATGTGTGGTTTGTAAATAAAGGCTCACGTGAAGAAGAGTATGACGTGAGCTTTCACGCTAGCAAGTGTGAAGGCTAGCGTTAGGAGAGGGACCCATTTTAAAATTAAAGTTTGGAATTTTAAACTTTGGTGAAGCTGCTTTATTATGGAAGAGTGGTGGGTTAAAGGTAAAATCAACCTCATGACGTCAACCTTAGAAGCCAGCGTGGATAGTGTGGATAATATGTGAGGCTCACACTAGTTCTTTTTGTTGGTAGCGAGTGGGGTTGGAAAGTGGACCCCTTCCCACTTAAATCTTCACATTTTTTGTTTTATAAAACTTTGGTATTACCATGATGGATTCGCATGCATTGGGTGACGCCAACCAAATCTTTCACCTACCTTGGAGCTCACGCGTGAAGGAGAGGATTGACGCCAATGGATGGTGGGTAGATCTTTGTGGATGGTTGTTTGGGTGTGATTGGCATTGATTGTGTGTTGAAATTTCCCCTGCAGTTCAACTCCATATTAACTCAGTTAAGCTCATTGTAACTCTGAATGCATCTTCAGTGTTGGTAGCTCCCCAAGGGCTTGGCTTTGGCTATAAATAAAGCATCATTTCTCTCTTCCAAGATAGTTAGAATTGGATGAAGAGTTGTTGCCATTGTAATACTGCTATATTTTCATTGTGAATAAAAAGTTTTGGAGGCTATACCGTGTAGTGCATGTGATTGTGTGGATTCCCAGCGTCATGTTGCTAATGTGGTAATTGCAATTTTTTTCCAATTTTTGTGCTTCTTTGTATTCTGGCTTCAAGGATTCGGTTGAATCAAGTAAGGGTGTAAACTAGGCAAGTAAGATTACTTGCTCTTGTTTATTCATGTTATGTATGCTCAAGAATCTAAGTTATATGCTTAAATAAGATTATTTTTGCATGAGAATTTTTTTTGTTTCATACATATATATCAAGATCTCACGAGGTGTTGTGTAGGCTTGTGTAATGTTCCCAAAAGTGACACGCAAGCAAACCCGAAAAATGACATGCATGAAAACCCTAAAAGTGAGATGCATGCGAACCCTAAAAATGACATGCATGCCATCCCAGCATTATTTTAATGATGCATGCACTATTTAAGTATCCTTCCGCATGCATGCAAGTCAACGACAAAATAGAAGATAAAGTGACATGCATGCAAGTCAACGGCAAATTAGAAGATAAAGTGACCTAATTAGGTCAAAGATTAGGGTTTTGCGCAGTTGAACTTTATAAATAGAGGAGAAAGCAAGAGGAGACTGCACTTATGATTATTGATTATTTTGGGAGCACTTGGATAGCAGCATAGCGTGCAGCACAGCAGTTGGGGTTGGAGACGGAGTCTTCAGCTAACAGGATTTCGGCAGTGAAACATCTGTCCTAGTCTTATTCCGGGTAAGCCATACTGGTTCACCACTTGTTCTCCATTTCATTCATCAGTTATATCGCACAGGGTAGAGATTGTTGCAGAGGCACGGTGCAGCCGTGAGAGGGGGTTTTCCACCAGAAAGCCCTAATCAGCTATTGGGCCTTCAGATCTCAGTTTCCTTCCGAAACTCAGGCATCATTCTCACCAGCAGCTTCATACTCCGGTACCCAGTGACTATCAGCTCCAGACCACCAGGGGCGTGAGCAGCTGCCTCAGAGAACCAAAACGTTTTCATACTTAGAGGGTTCAGAACTGCAGTATATTCCAGCCAATCTCTCCGGCACAGCAAGGCTATCAGCCCTGCAAATCGGCGGATCCATCGAGCACCTCCTTCCTTTAGGGCGTCACCTTTTTCTCTGATTGGGCGTCTTATTGCTGGAGCATTCACCGGAGACGGGAGAGATCAGCTCCTCTCCGATCCAGATCTCAGTACTTGCAGACTTTATCTGCAGCAGTTCAGCCAGTTATCAGTGGTAAGTGTGTATCCTATCTCACAAACCCTAACCCCAATTTTTCCTATAAAATATGGATTTTTGCCTGGGAGTTTGTAAGCCCAGTTGTATCCGCATAATTGTTTAGAAATAGAAAATATCGGGATTTGGGATATTTCAGTGGTATCAGAGCATAATCTTGGCCAGCTGTGGGCACATAGCAATTGAATAAAAGAGCATGTTGATACATGCATGTACATGCAAATGCATGTCAGTGATGTTGGTGAAGTGCATGTCAGAACAAAGGTTTTTCTCTGCCAGCTTGTGAGAACATGAGGACAATGAGAAGGATCTTGACTGGAAATTGGCAGAGGTTAGCAGTACTTCAATACTTGCCTCGATATCAAGAGTATCTAGCCTTGGGTAATGAGGTATGTGCGGCATTGTCCTTTCAAGATTATTACACCATCCAGTTCGGGAGCCAGCCTAAGGATTTGGATGAGGATCTCCTTAAAGGCATAGTTGGGGAAGAGAAGAAAGATGAGCATGAAGTATAGGTTGTTGGTGAGCTTCATTTGGATTTAACAGTACATAATGAGGATGTGCATGAGGAGATAGCATTAGAGCCATCTTGTATGTCTAGTGACACAAGCACATTTCCTAGTCAGATTGTCGATGAACCATGTGATGAGTTGGAGTTGGTACACTCTTCATCACCTACAGCAGGAATCAAGACAGTTATGACAGGCGAAATACATGAGGGGCAAGGCAATGAGCACAGCAGTCGAGACAGTGAGCAGTCACACATGGAGGTATCGGGAGTTTCAAGTTCTCAGCCCATCATTATTAATCAGGAAATCTCAGCCACTCCTACACATGCAAACACAACTAGTGAATCAATGGGGGCTGCTACACACCAGGTTGTTTCAAGTAGTTTATCCAGAAAATTTCATACAGATACAGCTGCAGGAGGCCTCCTGGATAGTGAAGCTGGGCTGTCCACCTCTATACTAAATGAATACCTTCGTTTACAATCACAACCTGTGGATAGTTCTCACATTTCCAAAGGTGGTAGTTTCAATGAAAAATCAAAACTAAAAATCTCAATGCATCCTGAACAAATAAACTCTTCAATGGAAGGTAAACAGGATCCATATCAATCTGGTTCAAGCTACGCAAGCAGAAAATTCAATGTAACAGAGATTTCTGAAGGGTTTTTTGAAAATAAGGGAGTTTCAACGTCTTCTAGTTTACAAGAATCTACTAATGCATTGTCACTGCTTACTGCTCAGAATTATGAACATACAAAGGATACTGAAAAAATAAAAAGTACTGGCAGCAAGAGAGAAAAAGGGATAGCTACTCAAGAACCTGCTAAAGATCTTTTTGGTTCAAGCAATTTCAGCAAGCAATTTCATGGGGCATTATTTTCAAGAGGCCTTTTTGATGATGAAGAAGAACTAGTTTCTTCTAGTCCATTGGAATCTGTTCATGTATGGTCACAGCCATCTGTTCCAAAAAGATTATATGGTTCTAATTCAGATGCCAAGAAAAATGAACTAAGTCCATCTACCAGTATTAGCAGTACTACAAATCAAACTAATTCTAATTCATCGGATAAAATAATCACAACTGATATTCATGTCTCTGTAGAAAGCATATCTCAATCTTCAGGTGCAGAACAACTTGACAAGACATCGGGTTTAAATAATGAGTTTTCCACTGGAGCACGTCAATTTCCAAAACCAAATAATGGCAAACAATCTCCGAAGGAAAGGTTATCACTATTGCAGAAAGGTCTCTTTGACAGTGGAGAAAGTGATGAAGGTGATGATCATAGTGATCCTTTCAGGGCAACATCTTCCATTGAACAGAAACTCAGATTACATGATAGGGCCCTTGCTAGTGACAGTAATATTCTGCAAGAGTCATCTAAAGTTGGAGTTGAAATTGTTGCTTGTGTGCGGGTTGCTGAAATATCTCAGCTTATAATTAAGACAGAAGATTTCCCTTTTCATGTTGCTGCTGGCTTGTATGAATGGAGGGATAAGATAGCTCGCGTGGAAGATGAAAGCACCGGCTATATATTGCCAAATAAAGTACTATTGCAAATTGCTAAGAGGATTCCTCGCACCACAAATGACCTGCGTGCATTTGTCAAGGGCAGGCATCCTTTTGTTGAGCGGAACCTTGCTGCTGTACTTGATGTTATAAAACAAGCCAGGGAAATGAGAAATAAGGTAGTTGAAATTTCTCCAGACCTACTGAAACAAGCTTTTCGGAAGGGAGCAGATGGATTGAGAGAGATATTACTCACTGATAAACAAGCTTTGCTGGCATCTGCTGATATTGTGGATGCAGTGAATAACAAGAATGTTTCATCTGTTGACGATGCTAAAGTTAAGTTTCTTGGTGAGAATTCATCTCATCTGGAGGTTACAGAAGGTGCAATTTCTAATAGGATAAAAGCTTTGGGTGCAGGAGAGGTTCTGAATTAGGGAGTAAATTCAGTTTCTATCAAATCTGATAAACAAGAAACTATGGCTAGTGAGCAAACAGGGAGTCTTATTGACAAGAAGCAGGCAGAGTTAATAGAATCCTTAAGTTCAGCTGCCAATACCTTTGTTGTTGGAACAACTCCATTAAAGAAGTCTGGTCTGGCTTGTACTGTAGTTGTCCGAGCCTCTAATTCATTGCTTTTCAATAAGAAATATGATTCTGTAAAGGGCAATGAGACAATCTTAAGTGAAACTAAAGGCAATCTGGTGTGTCAATCTTTGGAAGAGCAATCCCAACACTCTTTGTCAATGGAAGGTTGCTCTTCTAAGAGACCTGCAGTTGTAAACTTGAGACACGGAATCAAAGCTTCAAAACAAGAAAATAATTCACCATTGATTATGCCTGCAGATATTTCTAATTCTGGGAAATTGGTCGAGAATGCTACAAGTGCATCTGATAGTAAATTCTTGCAGTCCATCTTTACAACCTTGGAGGAAGCTCCACTGATTAGAAATAAAGTTACTACAGAAGGTGGAGTGACATTGGTACAGGTTCAGAAAAGGCCCGCTCGAGGATTGGCAGCTATGCTGGGTCCTTCAAAATGGAAACAGAAGAATGAAATGAGTTCTAAGGTGTATGATACTGAGCAGGATCATGGACTTGCAAGTGAAAACAATAACAGTAAAGTTTTAGGGATCGTAGGCCAAACTGAAGAAATATCATCAATTGTTGGAGATCAATATGGGGAGGTTCATGTTCTTTGTAATTCATCAGACAAAAAGATAATTGGTAAGCAGATGAAATTACATGACAAAGCCAGATTTGTCAAACAGAAATTGGGTCATCCTGAAATGCAATTTACGACAGCGATGCATATGAATTCTAATGGCCTGTTCATTGCAAGTATGGAAGGTGCTGAAGCTCATCGCCCCGGTGTTAAATTAGGTAAGAGAGAGATTAAGAGTTGGTGTCCTATTGAGTGGGCAATTCTTGGGAAGACATTCCTAGCCAAGAGTATAATTCCACAAGAGCCTTCAGATATTTGGGAAGACATATGCACAAGTTTGCATTGGGATCCAGGTGGAAGACCTTATGAGGGATGGGTACAGTGTTTACTGATGGCGTTACTTGAGAGTCTACATGATGCTCCTTGTGTCGATACTACGCAGGGTAGCGGTGGATGCATTTTGACCTCTGCAATTCTCAAATTGATTTGGGACCTTGGGATTACAGTGACTGACCGTTTAGTGATTGCTAGAGGGTGCTTTCAGGAGGTCTCTGGTGATTGTACCGTACAGTGCAGTGTTTTGAGTAGAGGGTGCTGCAGATCACCTAGGATAATTTGGGACCCTGGGATCATCCCCGGATTCAGTTGGTTCAATTGATTGATTATGGATTTGCGTTGGCATTGCTTGAGGACAAGCAATCTTTGGCAAGGGAGGACTGTAATGTTCCCAAAAGTGACACGCAAGCAAACCCTAAAAATGACATGCATGCAAACCCTAAAAGTGACATGCATGCGAACCCTAAAAGTGAGATGCATGCGAACCCTAAAAATGACATGCATGCCATCCCAACATTATTTTAATGATGCATGCACTATTTAAGTATCCCTTCGCATGCATGCAAGTCAACGACAAAATAGAAGATAAAGTGACATGCATGCAAGTCAACGGCAAATTAGAAGATAAAGTGACCTAATTAGGTCAAAGATTAGGGTTTTACGCAGTTGAACTTTATAAATAGAGGAGAAAGCAAGAGGAGACTACACTTATGATTATTGATTATTTTGGGAGCACTTGGATAGCAGCACAGCGTGCAGCACAGCAGTTGGGGTTGGAGACGGAGTCTTCAGCTAACAGGATTTCGGCAGTGAAACATCTATCCTAGTCTTATTCCGGGTAAGCCATACTGGTTCACCATTTGTTCTTCATTTCATTCATCAGTTATATCGCACAAGGTAGAGATTGTTGCAAAGGCATGGTGCAGCCGTAAGAGGGGGTTTTCCACCAGAAAGCCCTAATTAGCTATTGGGCCTTCAGATCTCAGTTTCCTTCCGAAAATCAGGCATCATTCTCACCAGCAGCTTCATACTCCGGTACCCAGTGACTATCAGCTCCATCTGAGCTCATCTGAAGGAGTTATCAGCATTTCCAGACCACCAGGGGCGTGAGCAGCTGCCTCAGAGAACCAAAACGTTTTCAGACTTAGAGGGTTCAGAACTGCAGTATATTCCAGCCAATCTCTCCGACACAGCAAGGCTATCAGCCCTGCAAATCGGCGGATCCATCGGGCACCTCCTTCCTTGAGGGCGTCACCTTTTTCTCTGATTAGGCGTCTTATTGCTAGAGCATTCACCGGAGACGGGAGAGATCAGCGCTTCTCCGATCCAGATATCAGTACTTGCAGACTTTATCTACAGCAGTTCAGCCAGTTATCAGTGGTAAGTGTGTATCCTATCTCACAAACCCTAACCCTAATTTTTCCTATAAAATAGGGATTTTTGCCTGGCAGTTTGTAAGCCCAGTTGTATCCGCATAATTGTTTAGAAATAGAAAATATCGGGATTTGGGATATTTTAGTGGTATCAGAGCACTTATGATTATTGATTATTTTGGGAGCACTTGGATAGCAGCATAGCGTGCAGCACAGCAGTTGGGGTTGGAGACGGAGTCTTCAGCTAACAGGATTTCGGCAGTGAAACATCTGTCCTAGTCTTATTCCGGGTAAGCCATACTGGTTCACCACTTGTTCTTCATTTCATTCATCAGTTATATCACACAGGGTAGAGATTGTTGCAAAGGCACGGTGCAGCCGTAAGAGGGAGTTTTCCACCAGAAAGCCCTAATCAGCTATTGGGCCTTCAGATCTCAGTTTTCTTCCGAAACTCAGGCATCATTCTCACCAGCAGCTTCATACTCCGGTACCCAGTGACTATCAGCTCCATCTGAGCTCATCCGAAGGAGTTATCAGCATTTCCAGACCACCAGGGGCGTGAGGAGCTGCCTCAGAGAACCAAAACGTTTTCATACTTAGAGGGTTCAGAACTGCAGTATATTCCAGCCAATCTCTCCGGCACAGCAAGGCTATCAGCCCTGCAAATCGGCAGATCCATCGGGCACCTCCTTCCTTGAGGGCGTCACCTTTTTCTCTGATTGGGCGTCTTATTGCTGGAGCATTCACCGGAGACAACAGAGATCAGTTCCTCTCCGATCCAGATCTCAGTACTTGCAGACTTTATCTGCAGCAATTCAGCCAGTTATCAGTGGTAAGTGTGCATTCTGTCTCACAAACCCTAACCCTAATTTTTCCTATAAAATAGGGACTGAAATATCCCAAATCCCGATATTTTCTATTTCTAAACAATTATGCGGATACAACTGGGCTTACAAACTGCCAGGCAAAAATCCCTATTTTATAGGATAAATTAGGGTTAGGGTTTGTGAGATAGGATACACACTTACCACTGATAACTGGCTGAACTGCTGCAGATAAAGTCTGCAAGTACTGAGATCTGGATCGGAGAGGAGCTGATCTCTCCCGTCTCCGGTGAATGCTCCAGCAATAAGACGCCCAATCAGAGAAAAAGGTGACGCCCTCAAGGAAGGAGGTGCCCGATGGATCCGCCGATTTGCAGGGCTGATAGCCTTGCTGTGCCGGAGAGATTGGCTGGAATATACTGCAGTTCTGAACCCTCTAAGTATGAAAACGTTTTGGTTCTCTGAGGGAGCTGCTCACGCCCCTGGTGGTCTGGAAATGCTGATAACTCCTTCGGATGAGCTCAGATGGAGCTGATAGTCACTGGGTACCGGAGTATGAAGCTGCTGGTGAGAATGATGCCTGAGTTTCGGAAGGAAACTGAGATCTGAAGGCCCAATAGCTGATTAGGGCTTTCTGGTGGAAAACCCCCTCTTACGGCTGCACCGTGCCTCTGCAACAATCTCTACCCTGTGCGATATAACTGATGAATGAAATGAAGAACAAATGGTGAACCAGTATGGCTTACCCGGAATAAGACTAGGACAGATGTTTCACTGCCGAAATCCTGTTAGTTGAAGACTCCGTCTCCAACCCCAATTGCTGTGCTGCACGCTGTGCTGCTATCCAAGTGCTCCCAAAATAATCAATAATCATAAGTGCCGTCTCCTTTTGCTTTCTCCTCTATTTATAAAGTTCAACTGCGCAAAACCCTAATCTTTGACCTAATTAGGTCACTTTATCTTCTAATTTGCCGTTGACTTGCATGCATGTCACTTTATCTTCTATTTTGTCGTTGACTTGCATGCATGCGGAGGGATACTTAAATAGTGCATGCATTATTAAAATAACGCTGGGATGGCATGCATGTCATTTTTAGGGTTCGCATGCATCTCACTTTTAGGGTTCGCATGCATGTCACTTTTAGGGTTTGCATGCATGTCATTTTTAGGGTTTGCTTGCGTGTCACTTTTGGGAACATTACAGCTTGTGTGATCTAGTTGCAGGTTCTCGATCGGATGAGGTGTGGATCAAGATTGATGCCATTCCTTATCCAATAAGCTCAAGACTCTGTCCATCGGCGCTCCACAAAAGGGCCTCCTTTCAGCTTGTTTCATTCAAGCAACGAACCAACCTTCTCTCCTCTTACTCTCCTTTTAAAAAATTAAATCTTCTTGGTTACTTGGCTTTTATATTTTAGATCTACTGTTTCAAAGCTGATATCTTTCTAGATCTGAACATATAGAAGTTGCATGCATAGATTTAGTTTCATTTAAGAAAAAGATTCAAGTCCTTTCTTTTTAAAAACTAGATCTATCAATAAAAGTCTTTCATTTTTTATAAGCAGTTTTAGGTCAAATCAAAAGCTTGTTTAAAGTGAATAGTCTTTCTTTATTAAAAGTTAAATCTAGCATCTAAAGCGCACCTTGCATTGGCTGCCCCAAAGCTAGCCAAGATCCTCAAGAGGACTTGTCCTCTTGAGTTATTTTTGTCTTTTCTTAAAAGTACTTTAACTTAGTATTTTTCGGTAGTTTTTTGGGGGTTGTCCAAATACACTTTTAAAGTGTTTTTAGGCACTTTACACTAATTAAATCTTGCTGGTTTTTAGCAGGTCCGTCCGAACAGAGGAGGAGGTGCTGTCCAAAAAGCGATTTTTGTGCCATTTGAAACCCCCCAGGGGTCTCCCCATCTTCTGTAGTCATTATTGTTGTACTTTGTAAGCCCTTGGGTTCGTTCGGTATAAGAACCAAGCAACATTTTTCAAATAAGTTTTGTAACCGAGTAATAAAAGAGCAAGTTTGAGTAGGCTCTTTCGAGCCAACTCCCCATCCCCCTGGCGGGGATTCTGCGTTTTTGTGATTTTGTGATTTTTTCAGTTTTTTTTAGTTTAGTTGTTTTTAGTAGCATTGTATACTTTGATTCATAAGCATTTCAATATCTTTTACAATTTCAAAGTAATCATACTACTTACCCCACAACTTCCCGATTGACCCGAAAGGGGAAAGAGATGCGTGATAGGACTAATTAGATAACCTGTTAGTTGTGTTTTGATGTTTTTTTAATTTTTTATCATCTAAAATTAACCTCTCCTTGCTTTCCCGATTGAGGTCCACTTGGATCGAAAGAGATTCCTGGAGATTCCCTTTTTTTTTAACAAAGAACACAGCTTAAAATCCTTAAAAAACTTACCAAGGCTCTGTTGTGTATGCTATGCATTGGCTGCGGTTCTTCCGATCAGTCGGTTGCATCAAAAGCAACGTGGGTGACTAGAGTAATTAGATTTCATATCTTTCAATTAACCTCCCCAGGAGAAAATCCAATGCCTCGATTTAAGCCGTTACGGTGGCAGATTACCCAAAGGAAGCAGGAACAACTGGGCAGTGACCTCGAGGCACTGTTATAATACACCCTTGTGGTGTAGAACACCGTCTCCAAGACTCCAACCAGCCTACATATTCCTTGTGGGTAGCCGTATTGGTTAATGTTTTTGGACATACTCCTCGTACCCCCTGGGTATATTGGGAGTCCCCTTCCCCCTAAGTAATCAACTCATCATACATTAACTTAACACTTGACCAAGAGCACTTGCAACACCCATTTGTATTTCAACATCAATCTCATTTGTGGACTACATTATTGGCACTAATCTATTTGATATTATCATATGTTTCCGCATTACTGCTTATCAAGTTTTAATTTCTATGCTGTTGTGGTGTAACATATCTTGCAAATATCTTGTGTCGTGTTCATTTGTCAAAAACTCCTAAGTAACTTATCTCATCACCATAAACACTAAAGCCTAAAAGCCTTAGCAATTAATAGGGTTTACCCCCCTTGGCTTCGTTAAGAGTTGGCCTAAATGGAGGAGTCAAGAACAAGGTGACATCCTTGACTCGAGACTTTCCCCCAAGGACACATCGAGTGGCTTGAAGATTTCTGCCATGCCCTCCCCCAGGTGTGTGAAAGGCAGCAACAGGCCTGCTAAAAACTAGTAAGCTAATGTCAGTGAAAGATGCCCAAAAACACTTTGGAAGTGTCTTTAGACAACATGCAAAAAATTACAAAAAATTCTAAGTAACAACTGACTATAAAAAAAAGGAAACAACTAAGGCAAGCTAGAAAGCTTGCCTTCTTAGAATCTTTGCTTGCCTCTTGAAAAGAATGGCAAGCAAATCTCAAGCACTAAAATGCTAGATAAATCAAATGAAAGCTTTTTAATTTTCTTAACCAAGTACTTTGAAATTTTAACTTTGAACTTGCGAGAAGAAAGCTAGATCTAATGTTTAGAAGAACAACTTGTAATTACACAATAAGATCTAGAATTGAAAACTTGAATCTACTTTATATATATCTTTGAAATGTAGATCTAAGCAAAGTAACGGTAAAGAAAATAAATTTGAAGATTTTTTGGATCAAGAAGTGATAGAACCAGGTGGAGCAAGAAGTAGAAAAGGGGATGGTGACGCCTCCTTTGGTGAGATCCGAGGGATGATGCTTATTCTTTCGAAATTACTGGAGAAGAGGGAGAGCCCACTCGCTCATCAAATGCTCCAGCTCGGGTTTCCTGTAAAATCAACAACATGCAAAGGGGATTAAAAGCACCCGTGTGAAATAATAATCAGATAAACAATATTATAGATCCATACAAGAAATCATATAAAACTTGGTAATCTCATATATTCCACAATAAGAAGTAACCTAACAAGAATCACTTCCTATTCTTACCAAAATTTAAATTTCCTTACGAAGACAAGTAATCCCGACCATTGCAAAATATGAAAAGAGTTGATACAGATTACCTCAATTAGCATAAATAAAACATCAACCAAACATCTATGGATCCCACACAGAAATTGCCTCCAAAGCCTTTTATTACCAATACTCAGAAAATATTACAATGTATGCAAGCAGAGGTTCCACCTTCCGATCCTGAACAATGGAGAAGTGACTTGCTTAAATAGGAAAAGAGAGACCCAAGGGGGCCTTTTCAATACTGAAGATCAAGCTCAGTTGAGCTTTAGTGATCCAAGGACTCGGTGGGTGACTTCTTTAGTTTAACTGGACTGTTGGTATAGAGGAGGTGCCACCTTTACCTCACTCCACCAACAAAAAACCAACTCACCAAAACCAAATCGCAAGCTTCACCAACCCTCACGTGCATGTACGGCTATGTGAGTGACGTGAGCTCCACCCATAAAGTATTTGTTGGGATCCAAGATTTGATGTATGGTAAACTTTATTAGATTTAAACCAAAGCTCACGTGATAAGCAATGGAAGGGGGTCCACACCCTTCAAGCTAGCGCAGGCATCAAGGTTAGCGTGAGTCTCTTCCTTGGTGAGTTGACATCACCACCCAAAAAATCACTCACAACTCACAATCTAACCAATATCTTGATGTAATGTTTAACCATACATCCAAACATTTATTTTAAAACCAACGTGGAGAGGGGTCCACCCATGGTGTTAACACAACACTTCTAAACATGCTTGCGATTTCGCTTTGACATCACCATAGTCTAATCCATCGCTAGCTCCAAATAAAACTAATGTATGGTGCATTTATTAAAATAAACCAAGCACTTTTTAATGTGGTGTGGATATAAGGGGGTCCACAACCATGCTCACGATTTCCTTCACGTCACCCTCTTAATATAACTTTCCAAAACCATATTTTAAAGCCAAACTTTGACTTCATATGAGTGGATGTATAAATGGCTAGTCACATGGGACCCTTGCCATGTCACTCAAATAAATTTTTTAACTGATTTTGACCTTTTTTTTTAACAAATGACTTTAGTGTCAAAATGTCCAAATCTAGCATTAAAATGCTATTTTGATGCATTTTTAGCCCAATAATGCCTCACGGGGTGCTCCTGCTGCCCGACTGATGAAGAAAGTGGTCCTTGAGGTAAAGTGGATGCTCCGGGTGTGAAAACAAGTGTCCCCACATCAGAAACGGACTTCGTATCTGACTTTTATTACATTATGAAGTTTTTTAATTAAACCATTAAAATATGGCTTAAAAAACGGAAAATTTTATTTTTCTCGAAAATTGAGGAAACTCTAGGGGAACCTAGTACATGTCCATACGAATCAATTCAAATGCCTAGCATGGTGAAAAACACCGACACGAAGGCTTTAATAACCTCCCTAGGACGAAACACCAAGATGACTAGCCCAGCTTTGGAGGTGTGAGTGAAAAATTCAGAAATTATTAGTCGTTTGTTCAACAACCAATAATAACCAAGGGAAAAAACACTCTGGGCTAGTCGGCTTGATGCTTAAGTCCGGGAAGCAGAGTCTTTTATAAAAAATTAAATGCTAGGACATTTTTTACAATTTCCCCAAGGGGGTATGAACATGTGTTACAAAAAATAAAACAGCAATGAAGGCCTGAAAGGACTTTTGAACTCTGAATATGAACAAGTATCTTGTTCATCAATGACCGCTCACAAAAAGTCTAACTAGGTGCAGCCTAGTCGGTAACAGGGGGCAAGCAAAGAGCCAATTGCTGTCACCTGATCCCAGCTCCTCCGTTTAGGCTAACTCCTAACGAAGCCAAGGGGGTATGAACATGTGTTACAAAAGTTTTCAAACAGACTCCCAGAAAAAGGCTGGCGGACTTCTGAACTCTGATCATGAACAAGTGTACTTGTTCAATACTCTGGCGGCTCACCGAAAATCCACAAAGTGCAAAATTAGTGGATAACATATGGCTCCAACTGCAGGACGTGTGCTCGATCTAATCTCTTATGCAAGGAGAGCATACGAGAACACCAGAATCTTCGGTTTCTATATCCTGTAAAAACATCTCAACTTGAAAAGAAAACCTCAGTAGCACAAGTTTTATGAAAAATAGGCAATGATCCAAAAGTTGCTTTATTCAAAAAAATGACAAAACTTTAACTAAAAATTTATTTGTTCCCAAGTACAGAAAGAAAATGCTAAAAGTAAATGTTCTCTTTGAGGAGCCTATTTTCCTACTCTAAGCATGATATAACAAGGTTAGGTGTAATCATAAATCCAATGTAGCCACCTAAGCATTTTATTAATGTAAAAATGTTTTTTCTTGTCTATGGTTACTAGCCAAAACAAGAATATTTTATTCAGAAAATGCAAACCTACGTGATGATCCAGAATGGGCGGGCTGGATGGGGAATCATAGGCATGCATAATGTTGTCGAACTTCTTCCCAAACTGGTAGGTGCTCTTGCAGGATTCTTTAATATAAGATTGGATAGGACTGATGTAAAAATCTGTATGAGGAGGCAGATCATTGTTGTCGCCCGAAACCAGCATGCGAGTGCTGAAAGCCCAAACTGCGGGCGCGTCGGCCCGGCGGTAACCCTCGAGAGAGAGGCCAATGTCATCACATCCCTCTCTCCTAGCTTCAGGCTGGCTCTTCTCTAGCTCTAGGGGGGTTTCCCTAAGTTCGGATCTCTAAGGCAGGTGCAGCTGAGGGTAGGGTGATCTGAAGAGGCTGCCTTAGAGAAACTCGGGTAGCGAAAAAGGAAAATGAGTCGGATTGATGGGCAGAAAGGGAAGGGAGGATCGGTCCTCGAGGGATGGCCAGTGCCAATACCAGAAGGGTAAATGGAGTCAGAAGGGGACTCAGAAAGACTTTGTGTTTCGCAGAAGTGAGACTAAGTTGGTCCATTCCATAATCAGAGGCAAGGAGAATGGAAGTATAACTGACTACTTTCCATTACTCCCAAACCTCCAAGAACACAACGACGACAAGCAACTTGGTAGTTGCAAATGCTTGCCCAGCGTGCTAGATTGTTAGCCCTCTATGCTGGCTTGGTCTATAAGTTATGAAAACCCAAAACTACGACAGAGAAACTCAACATATCCCAAAAACTCAACATGATATTTTTTCTTTATTAGCTCTAGGGAAAAATCCTTCCAACCAAAAATCTCATTCCTGTACAATGAAAGAGCTCTGTTCTTTATAGGAAAAAGGTCCTTTTCCTCCTTAAACTACTACATAACTAACTTTATTAAAAGGAACCCATACTTTGGCTAACCCACATATACCAAAGACTTTATTAGAGTTCACTCTATCAAAGCTTAACTCCCTCTTTATCTAAAAAATAAGACCACTCTAACTAAATGTTGAAAAGCCAACATAACCCTATGCTGCCAAGTCTGTAATCCACAGGTTGGCTTGTAATACAAATTGCCAAAACAATAGAATCTCTCCTCTAGCCTCCGATAATAATCTAACTCAGAATGGACAATGCATGAAATGGTCAAATGGCCGCCAGTGGTGATGAAATGTGGGTCCACGGGAGGGGGTGCTTGGCTGCTTTGAAACCTAGCGCGCAAACAGTGGTAATCCACGACTTGATTCATCACAATCTTGTGATTCAATGGCTCAGCTGCTAGAGGAAACGAGCCAAGCTGTGATGGTTTGAATGCAAAACTGAACTGTGTTCCATCTCCATGTAAATGATTTGAATGTTGATTTGAAGTTCGGTGGACAGGTGTTGCTCCAACGAGTTTATGTCAACCGCCAATTCCCAATAGTAATCGGCTTCCAAACAGAAATTCGCGACACGGGTTAACGGATGAACAGAACGACTCGACGAGAAATAGCCTTTGATCGCCATTGCCAATCAAATTTATTTCAGGGGATGCTTCAGAAATCAACATGTGAGTGCACATGTGTCGTATGCGAAATGCGATGATCCTGAAGGTTGAAAAGATTTTTACTGGCGGGCTCTACAAGCTACCGATAACTCCTTGAAAACTCTCATTGTCAAAATAAATATTGTAAGTGCATAGGTCACGGCCCAACTGAAGAGGATGACGAGGAAAGGCTCATCGAAGACTGCCAAATGATCGAAGTGCTCTCCACTTAATTAGCTGCCGATGCATATGGAAATGCGGGATGTGCTTTGTTTGAAAATCCTGAGTCTTATTATACTGGTGGCTAACGTTGGTTTGTCAAATCGAAAGTGAACTTATCTGAATTTGCTGGATGCCAATGCTAAGAAGCTGCACTAATGGTTGCCGGAAAACAAAAAAAATGGAAACCAAGCTTCATACTTCACGACTCGACTGGTTTTTGTCAACCCAATAAACACCCAGCGGTGGTGCTTGAGTTTGAATGCGTCCAATCTCGTGACTGATAGATTTTCTGCTAGAATTCTTGACACCAGTACTCGCAGAAAAAGAAGCCATTCCGATTGCACCTTTTTTAGGCATTAATTTGACAACACTCCAGTATAATTTGTTTTACCATTTTCTCTTTCATCAATAGAAACCTATATAAGTTGAGTGCATATATAACCGGATCACTCTGTCCAGGAAGTTCAGGCGGTCCACCTTTTGCAGGCTTTAAAAGAAGCTCCATAAGTTCCAATACATCTCCAGGAATGAACGATGATCGTAGATGTGAATCCTTGTTATTTGAATTCGGTTCTTGTGCTGTAGAAGCATAATTGAGAGCATTATTTATCTCATATTTAACAATGCCCAACGAAAGTGAAGCTTTTGCTAGCGCAAAAAATGCCTTCTTTCGCTTCTTTGGATAAGGCATATATACCAGAATAGATTGCATGGCCTGGAATAAAGCAAATAAGCTTGGAGTGATAGAAGGCCAATCAATTTCCTCATCATCAATCCAAAAATGAATAAGAGCTTCCATATCCCTTCTAGGGATAAGTCCTACATATGAAAGTCCACAGTATGGTAATAGTTCTGAAAATTGCAATACTAAAGAAGGGGCCTTGGATGTATTTGGTGGAGCTGCAATACTACCATCCTTAGCAACCAGTGCCAGGAGTTACAGTGTATAGAGACCAAGGACGGACCGGAGCCAACTTTTCTTCTCATCCACCACTTGTTTATTACAAACTTCCTGCAAAGCCATGGAAATGGCTATCAACCTTTCAAAAAATTCCTGCAACAACATCTTTATTGTCCTTATCGGCTGCTTCAGAAACTGCAAATTTTCCAGCTGTTAAAATCCTAGGCAATGCAGCATTTACATTTTGCACAAGCCGGTGTTGAAATTGCAAAATCACTATAGTGAAACCATGCAAAAGAGGAAGGAAAGAAGTTAACCCTTGATTGCCAACATGCATGCACAGTGCCTTCATTCTGTTGAAATGGTCAAAGAATCCATAAAAAAGCCCTGATTGTTGCCTGTCATAAACTCCTCAGTTTCAGCCATGCACCACTTGCATCTTTTCCTTGCAGTCATTATCCGACACCTGGCTTGATTTACTATGGCCCTAGATGTATCAATAACTTGATGAATCTGCATCATTAGAGGTATCTCCACATAGCATAGAGCATGCTTCCATTATAGAACGTGATGGCTCCAGATCCTAACAAACGCAGATGCATTTTTGAGGGATAACAATCATCATACTCAAAATGGCTTATTCTCTGATAACTCTGTGTGTCAGCCCAAAATTGCTCCAAATCATAAGGAACATCTATGTGTGAAGAAGATGGCCGAGGAAAAACTTCAGCTAGTTGCACCCCATCTGATTCTTCACTTACTACTTCTCCAAGTCCTTGTTACAGATACTCAAATACAACTCTGACTGATCATAGGAAAACTCCGTCTGCTCTTCTTTACAACTTTCATAAGTTCCAGAATAAAAACTCTCCTCGCTAGACACATCATTGATGGGATTGTCAGAAATATTTTGAAAAGTATCATAGGTTGGATTTTCAATAAAAGTCCAATAGTCATCATCGCCATCTATGTCGAATATAAGAGATGCCTCATCACTGGTATCAAGTCCTTGGCTACACTCCTCCTTCTGCTCAAAACAATCTTCTTCAAAAAGTTGGGTTTCAAAGATATCATAGGGGACCCATCTTTCCAAATATTTGTCATCAAGTGGAGAGCATGGAAGATTCTCATCATACAAAACTTCTAAGATTGGATTTTCAATTAAAGTCTCGTAGTCATCATCCATGTCAGGCTTCATCACTTGTATCATGCTCTTGACTGTACTCTCTCGCTTGGCTTCAGGTTTCTCTGGTGACAGGATGGAGCCGCCCTACTGTGTTAATGTAATCAGGCTCTCTTGAATATTGTTTTGCCTCTCTCCAACTTTCTCTGAAAATATTATGCATGTCACCTACATGGTTTATATACTCAGGCTCGCTTGATGATGCTTTAGGACCACAACCCTCTGGAAAACCATGCTCCTGAACATAGCATGCATAATGGCAAGAAGATTCCTCATGAAAGTCTTTACATGCCCTACAAAATAGCTTGTAAGGTTCAACCATGTTAGCAGCCTCTACTTGATGAGGAGGCCTCTGTTCATGGTTGGGTGCTTTTCTTTGCCAATTAGTTTTTGGAAGGAATGTTCTTGGGGTAGGCTGTGGCTGTCTCTTTCCATACTTACAACCTTGTTCTGCATTTCTTTCATTTGGGATAGATGCTTGTCTTCCTTTCTTTCAAATCTTTCCTTCATTTCCATCCTTTGTTTTTTATAGGAATCCTCTTCTTTATGCTCATTTGACTTTAAAGGAGTCGAGGACCTTGGATAACCAGGAAGGTTGGATTCACCTGAAGACTGCATATTTCTGTCTATTTTGACTGCCATTTCTTGTGCGTTTAGAAAAGTAGTGGGTTCTTTATCCCTGATCTGATATTGCATCTTCCCACTAAGTGCTTCAATGTAATAATGCAAGATAGATGGTGTAGGTGGTTTATAAGTAGCAGGAATGGCATTAGATAGTTCTGTGAATCTTTGGTTGAACTCATCCATAGTCTCATTCTCCTTCTTCTTTATGTTTGTCAAAGAAGCGAGCTGACGCCTAGGTTCCTTCTTTTCACCAAACTTGTTAGTGAAAGCAGTCTTGAAAGCTGCGAGTGTAGCAAAAGAGTTGTCTGGTAAATTGCTGTACCAGTCACTAGCCCTTCCATCCAAGGAAAGAGCAAAGAGTTTCATATAAACATCATCATGTTGATGTGTAGGATCACTGATAAAAGCGTTGACACATCTGGAGAAACTTCTAAGATGGATGGTTGAAGTTATGGCATCAGTGCCAGTGAACATAGGGAGATTCTCTACAGCTTTGTCTAGAAGACGATGGGGTTGACTTGCTATCCGAGAGAAGTTGGGTTGAGTAAAATACTCACCCATTATGTCAGACAATCAATTTTGATTATTGTTTTCTTCAAACAAGTTACGGATGTCTAAAACAGACTCAGATCCAGGATTCTCAAGGATCCTATGAGAAACTAACTTATTCAATCTCCTCCTATAAACCTATTCAGGTTCAAGGATGAAATTGAGTAAGCCTTCAGAGTTACTTCTAGTTGAATACCTTGGTAAGTTATTTGACAATGGAGTCGCCAGATGGATTGAAGTCTAATTTCAGAGAGTTGAATTGACTAAAAATCTATCAAGAAAGGTAAAAAACTAAGAAAAAACTAACGTTAAAGTCTTCCAGGAACAAAAAGATTTGTCCCCGGCAACGGCGCCAAAGATGTTGTCTGCCGAATGCACACCGTCAGCAGAAATGTTTTGGACTGTTGTTTCCCAAGCGGGAAAGGTGTGGCCTTGGGGGCAAGCAAAGAGCCAGGTGTTGTCACCTGATCCCAGCTCCTCCGCTTAGGCTAACTCCTAATGAAGCCAAGAGTGTATGAACATGTGTTACAAAATTTTTCGAACAAACTCCCTGAAAAAGGTTGGCAGACTTCTGAACTCTGATCTTGAACAAGTGTACTTGTTCAATACTCTGGCGGCTCACCGAAAATCCACTAAGTGCAAAACTAGTGGATAACACCCAGCGCCCCCAGTAATAATTTGCCCACTTGAGTATTGCATTCAACGCTTGTTCGTTGGTTATGGGGTGGCAAATTTTATTATGTGTGAAATTGAAATTGTATGTGTGAATTAAACAGTCTACGATGCTTCTGGGTATCCCAACTGGGTAGTTCATACACACTGTATTAAATAATAAATTCCAATTTTACGAGGAAATGTGAGTTGTGAAAATTTTATTAGAAAGTAAAGCTCTTTGACAAAGAGTGCACTTGATCCACCTTATGGTGAGATTCAAGAGACTTATCTAATCTAATATGAGAATGCAAAATGCAACAATGCTCTCCGATAGAGAGTGCTCTTGACTCGTCTTATGACAAGTTCAAGAGACTTTGTGTTCTTTTTATGATTTAATAATTAAAGAGCAAGATACACAACCAATAGATAACATGCAAATAATGAAGTCTAATCTAGCAATTAGTAAGAAATGAAAGCTAAGTCTAACAAGCAAACTAAGCTAAGTAAAGATGAAAAAGGACACAAGACACACTTGCCCCAAATAGGGGAAGTAGAGAAAATGGGAGGCTTGATCCCACTAGCCTTCTTTATTAACGAATTACAATGCTTGGGATTTTAACCCTTGAAAAGAACTTTGAAAAAATAAAGGAGTGAATAAGCTTTAATGCCTTTTACAAAGGATTTTGTTTGTGTTTGTCTTCTTGGTTTTGAACTTTTTCTGCAATCCTTAATAGTCTTTAGACTTGTCTTTGGTTGACCTCCTCTTTGGTACCTACACAAAAAGGACAACCACCCATGCACCCATATTCGTTAATAAACCAAAGTAAATCTAGATGCAAAAATGTTAATTTATTGTAACTTCGGAAGATATTCCAAGTAGTATTGTGTTCCTCCTTTGGGAGAGGAGTTTGGTCTTATCAGTGTCATTGAAAGAAGCAATGTAAATCTCCGAATGTAAGTTGGGTCATTAGTACCCAAGTATCAATATAATAAATGCTATTTGTAATGTCCAGTTGGACAAGTCGGCCCTGACAGCTAGTGAAGTTGGCCCCACCAAGTTAGAGGTCAAGTCAACAGAAGAATATAAATAGGGAGGCACTCCCCTTCATTTAGATACACTCACTCAAGCTGTTCTTAGTGAGAGAGAGAAGTAGTAGTGCGCCAGAAAGAAGGGAGCAATTGTTGTTTGAGTTTTACACTGCACTGGTTGAGTTCTATACTGAGGAAGTTTTGCGGGGTTTTCTCCCTTGTGGTTTCTCCGTGGAAAATCTCTGTGTTCTTGTGTTCTTATGTTTTTGTGCATGTTGTTCTTCCAGTGATCTTCTAGTGGCTAATTGTTTTAAGATATCATCTAAGCGATTATAAATTAAAATCAACATGGTATCAGAGCCACCTTGAAAGGAGACAATGCACAACTAAGGTTTGTTGTTCTTAACAAATCCCTCGACAAACCAACCAGAGAAAAGGGCTCCTCCAACTTGCCTTTGAAGGGCGTATCTTTCTATGGTGACAAAACTGAATTCCAAGAATTTTCAATTTTGGACCTGTTACTACTGTCGAGACAAACTAGGGTTTCAACATCAATCTCAGAAAAAGGAAGATACAGTCTACCTCGCCTTAGGAGGGTGCATCTTTTCCACCACTTAGCTCCACCTGTGATCCCAGCTGCAAAATTAGGGTTTTTACTCCAAACCCTAGGACCTCAAGAAGAAGGTGAGTTAGGAGATGCTTTTTGCAAGTAAGTATCCTTCTATCTATTTCCATTTGAGGTTCTCAGTTTTCTAATATTACAAAGATTACCAAGCTAGATGAAAAGCTTGAAGGGGCTGAAAACTTCAGAGCATGGAAGTACAGAATCATGCTCATCCTCCAAGAGAACGATTCAAACAAATTTGTGAAAGAGGAAGTGAAAGAACCAGAAGAAGTTGAAGCTAAAAGAAAGCACAAGAAGGATATGATCATAGCTGATTCAATCAAAGACAATCTGATTCCTCAAGTATCTTCCATGGAGACTCCAAATGAAATGTTTGGTGCCCTATCAAGGCTATTTGAAGGAAGAAACATTAATAGGAAGATGACCTTGAGAATTCAACTCAAAAGTGTAAGAGCTCAGAAGTCAGAGACTTTGTAATCTCACTTTACAAGAGTAGCTCAAATCAAGGATCAATTAGAAGCCATTGATGACATGGTTGAAGAAGCAGAAGTTGTAATGACAACTTTGAATGGCCTTCCAAGAGATTGGGAAGCTTTCATCCGAGGAATTTGTTCAAGGAGGAAACTAAACAAAGTCCGGAAGTTATGGGAAGAATGTGTCCAAGAAGAAGAGAGGATAGCAGCTAGAGAAGAAAAACTAAATGACAATGAGGATCAAGCCTTAATTGTCCATACCAAAGGCAAAAGAAAGAGTCATGACCATCCTCCTAAGACTTGAGGGCTTAAAAGACCCAAGAGAGATTTCTCAAGCTTTGATGCTTCAACTGTCACAAGTTAGGACACATTGCAATTAGCTGTCCCATGAAAGCAGAAAGACTCAAGAAGAGGAGAAGGTTTCAAGCACATGCTGCTGAAGGCAGTGATCGAGAAGAACAAGAGGAAGCAAAGAAGGATGAAGATTCTAGTGAAGAGTATGTTTTGATCTCTGCCCTAACCGGATCAGTCTCACCAGGAAATGATACCTGGCTGATTGATAGTGGTGCCTCCAAGCACATGACTGGTTTCAAGGAGTCACTCTCATTCCTTGAACAAAAGGAATCTCCACACAAAGTAATGCTTGGATATGATTCCAATTATCCCATTAAAGGGTTAGGAGAAGCATCTTATAAATTGGATTCCGGAAAGCCTATGAAAATGAAGGATGTCCTATATGTCCTAGGGCTAAAGAAGACTCTTCTTTCCATTTCACCGTTAGACAAGAAAGGCTTCAGAGTTGCCTTTGTAGATGGAAAAGGCCTCATATGGACCAAAGGCAAAACTATCGATGATGCAGTAGAGATTGGAGTTGAAGAAGGAGGTCTCTACAAACTAAAGGGACATACAGATTCTGCATTAACAACCAGTTCATCAATCCAAGTGAACTATGGCACAAAAGGCTTGTTCATGTTCACTACAAAGCTCTTCCAATTGTAAGCAAGGTGGTAACTGGTTTACTAGAAATTCGGATAAAACATGAAGGAGTGTGCAAGGGATGTGCACAAGGGAAGAATACTAAGAGTCCCTTTCCGAAAAGTAATAATAAGGCAAAAGGGATCCTAGATACTATTCACTCAGATATCTGTGGGCCAATGCAAACCATTTCATTAAGTGGGTACTCTTACTATACCTCCTTCATTGATGACTACTCCAGAAAGACTTGGATATACTTCTTGAAAAAGAAGGATGAAGTGTTTGAAAGATTCAAAGAGTTTAAAGCCCCAGTAGAAAACCTTTCTAAAAACAAAATCAAGATTCTAAGATCAGATAATGGAGGACAATTTACTTTAAATGAGTTCAATGATTTCTATAAAGAGGTCGGTGTTGCCAACTTTTTTGTACCATAGTTGGATTAGCTGAGGAGCTGCCAGTTGACAAACATGATAAATGTTTGGTTCCAGTGTATCAGATGATCCGCCTTTGTGTCTAGCCAGTTTTGGCTAGTCAGTTTTTGTTTTGAATAATTATAACCATGGCCCTGCGGGGTTTGTAATAAAATGTGCTAGTAGGGTGTTTTGAGTGGTTCGGTCTCCTAAGATGTAGAATTTCAACTAAGGTATTCCAGGGAGTTTTTTTCCCTTGACAATTATGTTTTGCCTATAGCCGAGTATAATTGTCGAGGTTTTCTCCCGCTTCCTCCAAAGTTGGAATGCCCGATTTTGAACTCTGGGCCTTGGAGGGTTATTAGAGCCCAACTGAGTATATATAAACCTACTAGACATTATTAGAATACAGCATGGTCATGTCCTAAGTCACTAGGACCATCGGAAAAAATTTGAAATTTTTTTACCAGACGCGTCAAAATTTTTAATTTTTTAATTTTCCCTAAGTTTTTAATTAAAATTTTCCATAATTTAAATGGAAAAATTCAATTTGTAATAAGTTAGTCATCCGGAACCTGAATTCAGTGATTGAAGGCTCTAAACTTAAGCCAAAAATCATTCTTGATCAGCCAATCAGCCAGATCCAACTTTCAAATCATCATTTGGCCACATAACTCATATTTTCTCAAAAAAGTCAGTTTTGGGGAAAATATTGATTAATTAATTAAAATGATTATTTTGGAGAAAATCCAAATCTCTCCAAATTAATCCAAATTCAGGGAAATGAAATGCAGAATGACATGGCATCGGGCATTAATGATGATTGGAGTTAACAAAACTCGGCTTCAGTCAACATTCAGTGAGCATTAAGTTATCATTCACTTAGCAAAATCGCCTCCTTCAGTGATGACCACGTTTTGGTGATGTGGAGCTTGCTCATTGGCTTGATGTTTTGATCGAGGTAGAACTGGGTCTTGTACTGATGATCTCCAGGTAGTGGCTCCTCCATACCTAGCATGTGGCTCCTCCATACCTAGCAGATGGTTCCTCTTCAAAGCTCACGCCCTCATCATTAAACTCACTCCCCAACTAAAGAGGATGACGAGGAAAGGCTCACCGGAGACTGCCAAATGATGGAAGTGCTCTCCACTTAATTAGCTGCCGATGCATATGGAAATGTGGGATGTGCTTTGTTTGAAAACCCTGAGTCTTATTATATTGGTGGCTAACGTTGGTTTGTCAAATCGGAAGTTAACTTCTCTGAATTTGTTGGATGCCAATGCTACGAAGCTGCGCTAATGGTTGCCGGAAAACAAAAAAAATGGAAACCAAGCTGCACACTTCACGACTCGACTGTTTTTTGTCAACCTGATAAACTCCCAGCGGTGGTGCTTGAGTTTGAATGCGTCCAATCTCGTGAGTGATAGCTTTTCTGCTAGAATTCTTAACACCAGTACTCGCAGAAGAAGAAGCCATTCCGACGGCACCTTTTTTAGGTGTGAATTTGACAACACTCTAGTATAATTTGTTTTACCATTTTCTCTTTCATCAATAGAAACCTATATAAGTTGAGTGCATCTATAACCGGATCACTCTGTCCAGGAAGTTTAGGCGGTCCACCTTTTGCAGGCTTTAAAAGAAGCTCCATAAGTTCCAATACATCTCCAGGAATAAACGGTGATCGTTGATGTGAATCCTTGTTATTTGAATTCAGTTCTTGTGCTGTAGAAGCATCATTGAGAGCATTATTTATCTCATATTTAACAATGCCCAACAAAAGTGAAGCTTTTGCTAGCGCAGAAAATGCCTTCTTCCGCTTCTTTGGATAAGGCCTATATACCAGAATAGATTGCATGGCCTAGAATAAAGCAAATAAGCTTGGAGTGACAGAAGGCCAATCAATTTCCTCATCATCAATCCAAAAATGAATAAGAGCTTCCATATCCCTTCTAGAGATAAGTCCTACATATGAAAGTCCACAGTATCGTAATAGTTTTGAAAATTGCAATACTAAAGAAGGGGCCTTGGATGTATTTGTTCAAGCTGCAATACTACCATCCTTAGAAACAAGCGCTAGGAGTTCCAGTGTACAGAGACCAAGGACGGACCGGAGCCAACTTTTCTTCTCATCCACCACTTGTTTATTACAAACTTCCTGCAAAGCCATGGAAATCGCTGTCAACCTTTCAAAAAATTCCTGCAACAACATCTTTATTGTCCTTATCAGCTGCTTCAGAAACTGCAAATTTTTGCAGCAGTTAAAATCCTAGGCAATGCAGCATTTACATTTTCCACAGGCAGGTGCTAAATTTGCAAAATCACTATAGTGAAACCATGCAAAAGAGGAAGGAAAGAAGTTAACCCTTGATTGCCAATATGCATGCACAGTGCCTTCATTCTGTTGAAATGGTCAAAGAATCCATCAAAAAGCCCTCACTGTTGCCTGTCATAAACTCCTCAGTTTCAGCCATGCGCCACTTGGATCTTTTCCTTGCAGCCATTATCCGACACCTGGCTTGATTTACTATGGTCCCAGATGTATCAATAACTTGATGAATCTGCATCATTAGAGGTATCTCCACATAGCATAGAGCATGCTTCCATTATAGAACGTGATGGCTCCAGATCCTAACAAACGCAGATGCATTTTTGAGGGATAACAATCATCATACTCATAAAAATGGCTTATTCGCTGATAACTCTGTGTGTAAGTCCAAAACTGCTCCAAATCATAAGGAACATCTATGTGTGAAGAAGATAGCCGAGGAAAAACTTCAGCTAGTTGCACCCCATCTGATTCTTCACTTCACTACTTCTCCAAGTCCTTGTTACAGATACTCAAATACAACTCTGACTGATCATAGGAAAACTCCGTCTGCTCTTCTTTACAACTTTCATTAGTTTCAGAATAAAAACTCTCCTCGCAGGACACATCATTGATGGGATTCTCAAAAATATTTTCAAAAGTATCATAGGTTGGATTTTCAATAAAAGTCCAATGGTCATCATCGCCATCTATGTCGAATATAAGAGATGCCTCATCACTGGTATCAAGTCCTTGGCTACACTCCTCATTCTGCTCAAAACAATCTTCTTCAAAAAGTTGGGTTTCAAAGATATCACAGGGGATACATCTTTCCAAATATTTGTCATCAGGTGGAGAGCATGGAAGATTCTCATCATACAAAACTTCTAAGATTGGATTTTCAATTAAAGTCTCGTACTCATCATCCATGTCAGGCTTCAACACTTGTATAATGCTCTTGACTGTACTCTCTCGCTTGGCTTCAAGTTTCTCTGGTGACAGGATGGAGCTTCCCAACCGTGTTAATGTAAT